>CBVK0100184838.1:0-18292 GCA_900067695.1 Picea abies
ACCCCAAGGTGACACACTTGGGCATATATACCCCTTCTTCAAAATTTCTTTAAGCTGCATTTGCAACTCCTTCAATTCTAGTGTACTCATTCTGTAAGGAGTCTTTGATACTGGAACTGCTCTAGGCATTAAATTTATAGAGAAATCAATGTCTCTCCTTGGGGGTAGTCCAGTTACCTCCTTGAACACATCTTCAAAATCTTCCAGGACTGCATAATCCTCCAAATTTTTCACCTTATCTCTAGGTGTCTCCGCCAAATGTGCTGCAATTATTTGACAGCCTTTTCTATAACATTCCTTCAGCTGCAATGCTGAAATTTCTCTAATGGTTACTGCCCTGGGAATTCCCTTACTTTCCTTAGTTTCCATTCCTCATCGAGGAAAGTAAATTCTTTGTTGTGACATTCTAAGAGAGTGAGATGTTGGTCCAACCAATCCATCCCAATTAGACAGTCATAGAAAACTTAAGGCGAGATGTTTAAATCTGCCTTGGTGTTCAGTCCATTGATCTCTATGAGGCATGACTTAACCATCTCATTAAATTTTATTCTGGCTCCTATAGCCAACTACACCAACCAGGATTTCCCATGCTTTCTTCTTGGCAATTGCAAACTTTCCACCATCTTAGGGTCTATATAACTATGAATAGCTCCTGAANNNNTAACAATGGTTTGGTTGTTGATCATACATTCCACTTAAATCATGTGGGACTGATACTCTGCTTGCTTGTTGCCCAGGGCTACATAAATCCTTGGCACATATCTTCCCATTTCCTCCATTGTATCAGCTTGTTGTACATTGTGAACAAACCTACCTTTTTCACCTCTGTGAGGAAAATCTCTGAACCTATGATCTCCTTTACAACCCCAACATTGCATAGGTGGTTGCCTTGGCCCTTGACTCCATGTGTCAATCGTTCTGGGTTCTTTAGGCATTTTTTGTCCTTGTGGATTATTTCTGAAGAATGGTGGCTTAGCTCCCTTCTTCCTCTGATCCATCTTGAATTTCTTATTGTCTTCCCAAGACTTTTGGAAAGATGGCCTTTCTTTCTGCTGATCATATAGGTATTTATCTTTCCTTATGGTCTCTTCTAGTGTCTTGGCATCATCATACTGTATTTTTTCACTGATGAATGATGGCAATCTACTCAAATACATTTGAATTTTGACCGTCTCATACTTGATGAAATAGACATACTTTAGCAGTTCCAGAAACCTTCTGTCATATTCATCTATGGTTATACTTCCAAGTTTGAGTTCAAAGAACTCTTTCATTTTCTTGTCATAGTATCTCTTAGTCAAGTATTTCTTCTCAAAATACTTCTTGAATTCCATCCAAGTTACACTTTTCTCTTCAATGTGTTGCACCTGCACAAGTTGATCCCACCACATGGAGGCCTTTCCTTTGAGTTGATAGATAACAATTCTACCTTCTGCACGAGAAGAATAATTATGCAATTGAAAATACTTTCTCATGCCCAACAACCATATTTCTGCATCTTCATCCTTCTTGTGATGACCATCAAATGTAGGAGGTTTGATTTTGTTCATTTCTCCTCGCAAATCATCCACCCCAAACCTCTTATACCTTCTGAAAGGGGATGGAATTGAGTTGTTGCCTTCTCTCTTATTGGAATGCCTTGGGGAATGTTGAAAAGTCAACAAGAAACATGTGTCTAATTTACTTTTCCCTTAATTAAATTAGACAATAAATATTAATCTATTATTTCATTCTTAACTGAGTGAGTTGGATTTGTAACAGAATCATAAGTGTAGTTAAGTGAGTTAAGATGAATTGTACTAGTTGTAACTAAACTTGCACTAGTGAGAGTTCAGTTAATCAGTGAACTCACATGCAACTGAAGATTCGCCATGGTTAACTACATGCATGTCAGATCCAGTGGAGACCCAGTTGAGATAACAGGTGAAAGGGACATTTTGGCTATCAATTGTGATTTGATCACACATGCATTGAATATGCTTATGATCATGTGCAAACTAGGCAATTGTGTTCGATCATTGTGAGAATTTGAATTGCAGAGATTGTGCAGAGGAGGAAAGCTGTCTGAACACAGGAACTGGCACATGTATTTGCTAATTTGTGTATGACAGTGTGAAACAATTGTATTGAAATGAGAGCTCTTGGATTAGAGTGATATACATAATATATGATAGTGGGGTTTTTAGCTTTACGCTTTCCTGGAATTTTTTTTGTGTTATGTGTTCTTGATATTTCACTTTGTGATTGTGGTTGTGATCATGGTTTAATTTTCCACAAGAATAATAGTAGAAGCGATTTTGTATTTAACAGTGGCATATAATTGTTAGATCAGGAGAATCATAGGAAATACTTAAGTGTATCAAAATTTCTACATGGTATCAGAGCCATGGAAGGCCACGGAGTCACGTAAGTGAGGTACGAACATTATTTCATTCTCGCAGGTCCTGTCTCTAGCAGGGTGCGAACCCTAGTACTGAAAAACTTCCATTGTTTTTAGGAATAGTAATTCTCGCACCCTAGACAAAGGCAGGGTGCGAACTTCATTGGCATTCTCGTAGGCTACAGTGAAGCAGGGTGTGAACTTCTCAGGCAAGTTCATAGGCTACACACAGGCAAGGTGTGAACTTCCCTCAAGCTATTATCAGGTGGGGTGCGAACCTCCCAGGGAAGAGGGATTGCAACAGTTGAGTTTTTCGGTTGAATAACATTCGAATTTACAAGATTTTCTTGGTCTGACACTTGATTCAAGATCGAAAATGTCTTTCAATGGCTTGAGGTTGGAGTATGCACTCGAGGGAAGCTCGAACTACATTGCTTGGAAGGACAGTATGGAAGCAGTACTCGAAGACAATGGCTTGAAGGGTTACATTGACAATGATGTTCCTAAGCCGGATGTGACGGACACTGTAAATCTTGATGCATGGAAAAATAAAGTGGCGAAGGCGAGGAGGATTCTTTTGGAGGGAGTAAGAGACCACATTGTCTCAAGTCTCCATGGGAAAACCACACCATATGCAATGTGGAATTTTTTGACAGGTCTGTTCCAAAATAGTAGCGACCATAGGAAATTGGCGCACAATGATAAACTCAGGAACATCAAGATGGAGAAAGGAGACACCATTCCAAAATATCTCATGAAGTTTTTCCAAAGTTGGGATGAGCTTGGAAGTGTGGGAATAACAGTTTTTGCTGATGATTTGGTGAGCTTGGCCCTCCTAGGGATTCCTAAGAGTTGGCACAGTTATCAAGACTCTGTCAATGGAAGGGAAAAATTGTCGGATTGGTAACGACTATGGTCGGATCTAGTGCAAGAGGAGTTCAGGAGGAACACTAGAGATGGATCTTCATCAGAGCATGATGATGAATATGATTTTGCTTTGACTGCCAAGGAAAGGAAAGGGAAAGGGAAGAAATTCCAATCAAAATCTGAGTCTAAAATCAAGAAGATGGATTTGTCCAAAGTGAAGTGTTTTCACTGTCATGAACATGGGCATATCACTACTAAATGTCCACAGAAGAAGAAGAACAAGATGGTTGTTGGAGCTGCAACTGGTGGGGCTCTTGTCTCACAATTTGAACTTGACTTTGCTTTGATCGCATGCATGGATTTAGGTGCATCAGGATCAGTGTGGTATTTGGATAGTGGTGCTTCATTCCACGTGATGGGAGATAAAGAGTCTTTCATTGACTTGGAGGAGAAATATCTCAGAATGCATATAGAGATGGGAGATGATGGACGATACAATGAAACTGGCATTGGTACCATTACCTTTCAGAGGGAGTCAGGTAAACCATTTCAATTGAAAAATGTTATGCATGTTCCAGGTCTGAAGAAAAACTTGGTCTTAGTTGCAATGTTGGAGGACAGAGGCTATGATGTTGTTTTTAGTAGTGGTAAAGCCTACCTGCGACATAAAACAACGGGTCAAGTCTAGAATATAGGGATTCGAGTTAAGAATCTCTACATCTTGGAGGTAGATGGCTGTAGTGCCATGATAGGCAAGGCAGAAATAATGGTGAGCCGGGATGAGGGTGAGTTATGGCACAGGATATTGGGCCATCTTCATCATGGAGCCTTGAAGATCATGCAATAGATATCTGTTGGACTTCCAAGTGGAACACTTGCTCAGTTAGATCAGTGCAAGGGGTGCACCCTGGGGAAGTATGTAAATTCCAGATTTCATGAAAAGGAGAACCCTGCTTCGGTGATCCTGGAGAGAATTCACATGGATGTGTGTGGACCATTCTTGGTTGCTTCAATAGAAAAACAAAGGTATTATGTTATATTTGTTGATGAATTTTCTCGTAAATGTTGGATATTCTTCATGCAGAAGAAGGATAAAAAAATTCTCAAAGTTCTGTGAGTTTAAAACATTGGTGGAGAAAGAGTCGGGGAAGCAAGTGAAGGCTCTAAGGAGAGATAATGGTGGAGAATACATCTCTAATGAATTCAAAGACTTCTGCAACATAGAAGGAATTCAAAGAGAACTCATAGTGCCTCATAACCCATAGCAAAATGGGGTCGCAAAGAGAAAGAACAGAACGATCGTGGGTGTAGCACGAGCAATGTTGCATGATCAGGGCCTACCAATGCATTTGTGGGAAGAAGCATGCAATACTGTGGTTTATGTGCAGAACCGTTGTCCTCATAGAGTACTTGGAATGAGTACACCTAAAGAATCTTTTACTGGTAAGAAACCAGATGTTTCTCATTTTAAATTTTTTGGCGCATCTGTTTATGTGCATGTGACCAAGGATTCCAAGAAGAAGTTGGAAATGACTACTGAAGTTGGGATATTTGTGGGGTACACAGAAACAACTCATAATTATCATGTGTATTTTTCGAATAGTAAGATGACTTGGATGCGACGGGATATAAAATTCGATCAGGGGAAAGCGATGCAGTTGTCACTTGAGAGGGAGATAGACTTGCATGCAGAAGAGGAAATGTTGGTTCCCAAGGATGAGTCTCAAGATGTGGATCAGCCACATGAGGAGTTTCATAGAGTGAAGGAAACCACTCAAGAAGAGCCATCCATAGATTGAGAGGAGTTTAATAGATTGAGACTAGATGCTGCACAGAATATAGTAGCCCCTATTTCACAGCGCAGACAGAGACGGTCTCCTGATCGATTTGCTGGATACATGGCTCTCATGAGAAAATGTATTGTGACTGAACCATCTTCCTTTCAGGAAGTAGTGCATGACCCCACTTGGGTTGATGCTATGGTAGAGGAGTATGAATCCATTGTCAAAAATAGTGCATGGGAAATTGTCCCAAGACCGATCGGTAAATCAATGGTAGGTTCGAGATGGATCTACAAGGTAAAACAAGCTGTTGATGGGAGTGTGGAGAAATACAAGGCTAGGTTTGTGTCCCGAGGCTTCTCACATATCAAGCAGATAGATTATAATGATACCTTTGCACCTGTCACAAGGTACTCTTCCATAAGACCCATCCTTGCACTCTCAGCATAGATGGGTTGGCACATTCATCAGATGGATGTAAAAACTACGTTCCTCAATAGGATCATTGAGGAAGAAGTGTACATTGAACAACCAGAAGGTTTTGAGACCTTTGACAGAGAGTCACATGTGTGCAAACTCAAGAGAGCATTGTATGGGCTGAAGCAAGCACCCCGTGCTTGGTACACTCAAATAGACAACTATTTCACCAGATTGGGCTTCACCAAAAGTGAAGCGGATGCAAACCTATACCAAATTGTGGTGGAGGGTAAGATTTTGATCATTGTTCTTTATGTTGACAATTTGATACTTACTGGTGATGAGTAGCTGATACACTCATGCAAGGAGGACCTTGCAAAGGAGTTTGAGATGAAGGATTTGGGCCTTCTTAATTATTTCCTTGGATTGGAAATATGGCAGCGAGATGGTGAACTTTTTGTGTCTCAAGGAAAGTATGCAAGGGAGATATTGGGTAAGTTTCACATGGAGGGCTACAAACCCATGGATACTCCTCTTCCAAGAAACTGGTGGAAAGAGGATGCTACTTCTGGAGAAGTAGTGGATGCTACTGTCTATTGACAGTTAGTGGGTTCGCTAATGTATTTATTGAATACGAGACGAGTCATTTGCTATGCGGTTAACCAGCTAAGTCAAGTGATGGTTAAGCCTACCAAACTCTTTTGGAAGGCAGGTAAGCATGTCCTAAGATATCTGAAGGGCACATCTGAGTATGGATTATGGTATAGATAGGCAGATGAGGTGAAGTTGCATGGCTTCACAGATGCATATTGGGCAGGCAGACCAATGGATAGAAAGAGCACATCAGGGGGGATCTTTAGTATCGAATCTATAGTTGTTTCTTGGTACAACAGGAAACAAAGATTCATGGCACTTAGTTCAGCGGAATAAGAATACATGGTAGTGAGTCAAGCTGCATGTGAGTCTATATGGATGAGGAATATCTTGGTTGGTTTGTTTGGTTCTCATTTAGATCCGACAGTGATTTATTGTGATAATCAGAGTTTCATTAAACTCTCGATTAATCGTGTGTTTCATGACAGATCTAAGCATATAGATATCTGGTATCATTATCTCAAAGATTGTGTGCAACGGAAGATCATGTTGCTTCAATACATTCCTACGGAAGATCAGGATGACGACATTCTGACGAAGGCACTCACCAGGAGAAAATTTGAATATCATAGAGACAGGATTGGGGTGAAGGATAATCCTTTTCTTGTTGAGAGGGAGTGTTGAAAAGTCAAAAAGAAACATGTGTCTAATTTACTTTTCCCTTAATTAAATTAGACAATAAATATTAATCTATTATTTCATTCATAACTGAGTGAGTTGGATTTGTAACATAATCATAAGTGTAGTTAAGTGAGTTAAGATCAGTTGTACTAGTTGTAACTAAAATTGCACTAGTGAGAGTTCAGTTAATCAGTGAACTCACCTGCAACTGAAGATTCTCCACGGTTAACTACATGCATGTCAGCTCCAGTGGAGACCCAGTTGAGATAACATGTGAAAGGAACAGTTTGGCTATTAGTTGTGATTTGATCACACATGCAGTGAATATGCTTATGAGCATGTGCAAACTAGGCAATTGTATTCGATCATTGTGAGAATTCAAATTGCAGAGATTGTGCAGAGGAGGCAAGCTGTCTGAACACAGGAATTGGCACATGTATTTGCTAATTTGTGTTGATAGTGTGAAACAATTGTATTGTACTGAGAGCTCTTGGATTAGAGTTTTGTATGAGATTGTTTTGATATACATAATATATGATAGTGGGGTTTTTAGCTTTACACTTTCCTGGAAAAACTTCTATGTTATGTGTTCTTGATATTTCACTTTGTGATTGTGGTTGTGATTGTGGTTTAATTTTCTGCAAGAATAATAGTAGAAGAGATTTTGTATTTAATAGTGGTGTATAATTGTTAGATCAAGAGAATCGCATGAAATACTTAAGTGTATCAAAATTTCTATAGGGAATGATGCTGATGTCTACTAACACATCTTTATTTTCTTTTCTCATTCGAAGTCTTGTAACTTCCAAATTTGCTTGAGTCACTCTCCTTAACCAATTTATTTTCTATTATGTTCAATCCCTCCAATAACTTCATGTTGAAGTCATCCTACTGCTCTTTGGCTCTCATAAGCCTTTCATTATCATCTTTATGGATTTGAACATCCTTCTGCAATTTCTTAATGGTCTCAGCCATATTCATGTTTTCATTCCTTTCTTCTCCATGTTCATTGGAGTTCGTTCCTTCAATTCCAAAATGGACACCCACCCCTCTGCTCTCATCTTGCTAACTATAATTCCCCTGTGCTTATTCCATTCCTATGGACTCTGGACTGGTCTGATATGATCTAGCTGTTGTTAATTCTGCAAAACGTGCCACCATCGAAACTTATCAGGCTAACAATTCAATAATCCATGAAAAATCTGAACCATTTTGGTTCAATACATACATCAAAATTATCTCTCCTAATTTCCTGGTGTTATCACCACGACAATTCTAGATAAGACCCAAGTCTTGAAAATATAGACACACGGTGCCTTCAAAGATACATCTGTGCAATAAGGTGGTTTTCTGAAACCACTTTCGCCAAGATGCAGTATCACATGTTTCAACATGTCAAATCCACCACTCATGGAGCAGGCGACGGCTAGTCAGATCACCTCGTTTCACTCGTTCGATACTTCGCAGCCATGTGACGTCAGCTGAATGCCACCATGTAATGAACTCAAAAGCTAATCATTCGAAATGGATTATCTGAGCATGGAAACCCAACGCTCTTGTACATAGTCCGTATGTGCTTCATAATTGGATTTCTATAACTATCAATCCTCAAGTATGAAGGTATCTACATATCCATAACTAAAATAATATCCAAATTTCTTGACTTTCTTCTCTCTGTAAAATAATTTCGGTATCCACAACCTGAGATACATGGACAAGGATAAATCCAGTGAGACTGGTTATTTGAGCAACATGCTAGACTTTCCTGCGAATAAGGAGGAAAGGGTCCTTGCGTACATTCTAGTGATTAAATTCCACACAGATTCAGCTATAGACTCGTGGTTGGAAGTCAGGCTGAATCCCACTATGAAGGATTTAGTCATCAACAGGCCAGCTGCTAAGAAAAAAATGAGCAAGTGGTAGAAGAAGGAGGAATCCATGGCTGAAACAGACGACAGTGTTGGAGAGAATCAACTGGTCTGGTTATATTATTTAAAGAAGGAGATCGCTAAGATGAAGTGAGTCTTCAACTAAAATTAAGTATGTTTCAGTGAATTTTTGAACAACTGGTGGTGGAGGTAAGGAGCACCATATATGATAGGCCTATTCTTAAATGACCCTTTTTACAACATGATAACTAATATCATCCTCCTTTTGTAATTTTGTGATTAATGCGATTATATAAATACAGAAGCGAATTTTGGATTGTTTATTACAAAATTCTATCTGGTGGTTTTATGAGTCTTGTTTTCTTTTATAGTATGTTTTTCTTGTAAGCTTATATTTCACTTCCATCTGTCTGAATCGAAATAATATAAAACTTGGAATTCCTTTTGATTAATACTTCGATGCGGTTGTGTGTTTCTTTTTCTTCTAATATTATGAAAATTAAACTCAGACTCATCGCCTTCCAAATGACTTCGTGCACACTAAACTTTGACCTGTACATCCATATTTATCGTCCATAGAAACATCACAAGGTAAAATGCTTTTCTGTGCACCTATATCCACTATGCATTTCTTTTTTGTCGCACCGACAAATTGCGCACACTTCTTTTGCATGTGTGACAATATCCATTGCACACAGTTTTGGTATCGCGCACTGATACTCCACATGCATTTCTCCCTATGCATTGCACCATTTCAAGTTCGATATGTTCCATCACACCCAATTATTTGTGCACACCATTGAATACACTGTTGCGAGACAACTTATACTCATACTATGCACATACCAACAAAACTCCTCTGTGTTATGCAATACTTGTGCACCCCATGTGCACATTACTATGTGTGTGCTCATCATGCAAGGCTAAATTCAGTGCGTGCATCCACACATAATAATCTTCCGTGCGATGCCAAAATTTACCACACACACTTGCATGCCAACGTTTTCCGTGTGGTGCCAAAATTTACCGTTCGTGATTGCACGCCAACATTTTCCATGGACTCTCCATGACATGAATTTTGGTCACTTCAAAGTTACTCTTCTGTGAATATTCACTTCAACTGAGCCCCTCTAGTCCATCCAGGATTAGTGTTGAAACTGAAGCTTTGATGCCAACCTGTAACATTCCCCGACCACCCACAGGCTAGGGAATGCCACTCCAGAGCAATCTCTCATGCTCTGACACCAGTTGGTAACATCCCCATCCTTAAACAGGCCAAGACATGCTACTCTAGGGAACACTTTCGTTCTCTTACTGTGGAACATACGGTAACATACCCAGTAATCAACTGAGCTATGCCACATAAATTTTCTCTTCAAACTACATGCAACTTAAACATATACATACAACACTCTTGCGGAAGCTTTACATATAAACATAAACAAACAATTACATTCTGTAATATATGATTTTATATTGAAATAACAGTAACCAAAGATATGCAACATATACAGGGAAATACCCATAACATACAGGCAATTATAATCACATATATGATAACCCATAACATAAACACGTAATTAACAATGCAACATGTAATTTTATCATACGATTGGTACTTATCTTGGAAAGATTGTCACCAACTGTGTATAGACCATCCATGAACCTCCCAACCTTAGACTACACTGTTCATCAATCTCAACAGTGATTCACCCCCGACATGGGACTGAACTCCACTTGGGTAAAGGGTTTCTAACCAGGCTAAGGATCATGGACAACAGGAAAGACTCTGTCTCAGGTGCTCACTCAACTAACAACCTACAACCTCTCATTTTCCACATGCCTGTCCCACCAAAGGAACTGTGCCCCTTCTCTTCTCAATAGTCCCTCGGTTGCCCCACTTCCCTTCTAGGGATTTAACAATAGGCCGGAATGGAAGTCTCAGAGCATTGTAGCTACAGTTCAACACCTCCAGGAATCAATCCACAACAATTCTCTTGCTTGGATAATTGCTCACAGGCCTAACAAACCACTTCTTCAATCTCGCTCCAAGCTAACCAGGTACACCAACTGAAAAAGTCTATGGAAACAGGCTCAAATATGATGAAATGGATGTCTCAAGGATAATGGACTGCGTGAGTGAAAATGGTCATGGAATCATTGACTGGATAACTGAGTGATGGAAGGAATCATCATGAAACTGATCATGAAAGTGATGGTGAGAATGATGGTCAAGCTGCTGGTAGGAATCCCAGTGAAAAGTGAGCAAAAGAGCTAAGTCCCCACGATATGAATGCATGTCCCCAACTTGATACTTGTCATGTTGGAAGCTACTTTGTTCCACTTGTCCCCAACTTTAGAACTTAGGATAAAATAATTATCCATATTTTATGCTTTAGGAAATATTAATATAATATTCCCTTTTGGCTTAAGCTCTCTAGCTTATCCCTTTCCCTTGACTTTTGGCCCTCCCTTTCCCTAATTGGTGAATTTAAGTCCCCCATATCTTTTATCATGGTCGGTCTGTGGGCAACGATGTATTTTATATTAATCATGAGGCATGTACAAAATAGGCGCACTGGCCTTTAACATCTAGGTGCTCCGTCCTAATACCAAAACATAAGCATCCCAACTTATAATAACTAGCTCACCAGCCTATAACACATATCATATACACAAGGCTCGTTGTCCTCCATACTGCACACGATATCTAGGAATGTGCATACTACATCATTTTACTACGCAATTCATGTGCGCACTATACCATGGGAGGTGCATTAGAAAATAATGTCAAAACAACTCACCATCTTAAGTACACCTATATTACATTTACAATTGGGTTCGACCGAGGGATATTACAACCTATCAAAGACATCGGGATAGTGATTCCTACACTCCCATGTTACTCCTACCTAAGTTTTGAATATCTTGAAGTTCTTGCTCAAGCTATGAATTTTTCTTCTCCAGCTGTAGGCATTACTATCTTCTTGAAGATGCATATTGTACTTATATATCTTCGACTGATTTTGAGATGTATATCTGATGTGTATGGCTCATGGCTACACTCTATACATTTATATGACATGGATCTATAGTGTACTTGATTGACATCCATGATCAGTTCATCTCGAGCATGGGTATTCCTACCTCAGAGAGATCATTGTTGTTTTGCAGATGGTGACTCCCGAAATCTTGTCTCAGGATCACTCAACTTTGTGCATTCCCTCTAGTGAATATATTGTAATGTATTTTGGCCATCAATTTCTCTTCTAACCTCACACATTAGGGGGCATATGTTATATCCCTAAAATTCCCTACTTATGCATACATGGCATTGACCTTTCTACTTACACAATTTTCCAATTCATTGCTGAGAAACTCTATTTAAAAAACCATTTTTTGGAGAATCTACATTCCCTTCTACACTATTGACCACTTACATATGCTTGATGCATGCTAGACATCCCATGTACATACCCTAACTGCATACTAAACAACCCGCATTTACCTTCAAAAGTTGCAAAAATAAAAGTTGCAAGGAATTTGGTGGATTTTATGAGATATCGAGGGTTTCTCAACTAATTCACTTGCTATAGCCCGTACCCAAACCAAATAACTATCATTTTGTCATATAAAAGGATTTGTTGGGGTCTCATTCTAGGATCAAGCATTAGAATGGTGAAACTCTTCCCAAATCCCTTTCCTTCCTTGCCCAAGTATTTGCATCCTTTTTTGAGTTCTTGCCTCAACATTCCCTCTCTATCCTTTTTCACCCATACAATCCCTTCCCTTTCCTTGAATTGATCAGATGATTGTGAGAGAAGGAATTTGGAAGGTGAACTTTGAGCAATGTCAAAAGGATCCCAAACTAGGTTCACGGACAACGTCAATTTCCAATCTTTGAATATTGAATAAAATAATCTTTTTCCCTGTCCCACATAATATCTTTATGTCTTTCATTTGATTTATGCATAACGATTTGTGTCTAACCCTAATTGATGAGTAGAAATAGAATATTTGTAGCATTGTTTTCGTAAGTGTTGATGCAGGTCATATTTGGGAGGAGACTAACATCTAAGGAAGCAATAAAGCTCGAGGAGATCAACATTGAACATTTGGACCAAAGGTACTTCTTCTGACTTACTCTTCTACAATTTTATGTTCATTTGTGTTGAAAGTTTGGGGTAGTGTAGGAATTAAATTGTCTTTTAAGGGATTTCATAGCTCTGTCTATGCTTAGAACCCTAGTATAGTTATAGGGGGGTTTTCCTGCTAGCACCAATATCCCTATATAATGTGAGCTAGAAGATTGTAACGAAAGTTCTAGTTGAACGAATATTAGACTTCATGGGAGAAACAACTTAAAAAACCCAGATGGTTCATACCAAAAGGAAGATTTTGGACAATGTCAAGGTAGTGGGTGAAGCATTTACCTCTACAAGGGTCAAGAAGATGACAAGTACATTGTTGAAGTTAGATATGGAGAAATCCTCTTACAGGTTGGGATTGGACTTACGATATCCTCAATAGTCAAAAGCATTCATTGGCGTAATAATGTTTGGATTTCAAGTGTTCTTTACACTACATATGTTTCTATATTGGTAAAAAGGAAACCTAAGTCCTGACTATATTTTTGTTACATTTAAAGGAGTTTGTCATGACGATCCCTTATCCCATTGTTGTATATAATTCTATCAGAAAAGTTTGACCTACATTCTAGAATTGTTATTAGAATCAATATTATTCAATGGATTTTTTCACTAATGGTATATCTTCCACACACCAACTTTTTGTAGATAAAATGATGCTTTTAGGGGAATCATCTGAATAGGAAGGTAGCTCCAACATCTATATTCTATATACTGTAAAGCTTTCAGAGATGAAGTTAATTTTCAAAAATCATATATTGTAAATCTTCCAGAGATGAAGTTAATTTGCACAAAGGGAATGAGACATATTATGGTTTTTTTAAGAGATAGAGGAATCCTTAATTGGTTAGGATTATTTGGGCTAGGTCCCACTCCTCCAGACGTCTATCCTATTTGTGAATATGGTTCATACAAAGAAAGCCTGGGAACATGTCTAAATAAAATTTGCAACGAACATTAATGGGGATCCATGCCGAACAAGTTACTAGGAGGATTGAAGAGCTCTTTCCCTATAGAATAACAATATTTATTTTCTCAAAATTTATACGCTGATTTCCCTAAACCTTGTCAATATGGAAAATCTAATCAACATGACTAGAAGACCGTCTCTAGGCTAGTATTAAAGATATTATCCGTCAATTATTCCGAGAGCAGCTAGAATTTTTTTCTTATAAGCTTCTTACAAAATCTATAATTGGTTTTTATGGATTTTTATTTTTAAAAAGTTGATACTAAGTGTGAATTGGAAATATATACAAATTTATAATTTTTTATTATTTAATTAAATTGTAGCATTTTATGAATTGATTTTATAGGCTATTTAATATATGAAATATATGAAAAAGGTAAATTAGTATTTTTATTTGAAATTTGGTCAGAATGATTTGGATTGATGTTATAAATATTAAATCTTAACATTACATAATCCTATAGTAGTGAATGTATTTAAGAGTGATAATTTTTTTTTTTTGCATTAAAAGCTACAATTTTATCAATCCAAAATTGCAATTTTGATAAAAGTTGCTTAACCAAATTTTAATGATGGTAAATAGAAAAAGATGAAAAATAAAATATGTTCAAGTTTCTTTAAATAATATCAAATTTTTATAATCAATAAGAATTTAATATTTCCATTATATTGAATTCTAAACCATGATTAAGTGTAACTATAGAATTTTTACTTATCACACAATCTCAAAAGATTATCAATCACTATTTTATTTGAAAATTAACATTCCCCCCTTCAAAAGTAAATTACGAAAAAAATATTTTTATAATTAAAAGGAAAAGTCATCTACCTGGATGTGGTGACTACATATGGGCATGAACAAGTTGTTTGGCCGCCACCTTGGAATCACTAGACACCTTGCTTAACCTAGTGCATATGGTATTTTTGACAACTGGCAATGAGTCGAGGATAGGATGTGGGAGGCCGAATAAATCCTTTGACTACCTTTGACAATTATGATGAGCACATGCATGAAGGAGGGTTGTGGGTACACTGAGATGACAAAGGAAAATGGCTCTGAACGAAAAATTGTGACGATTGGTAGTGCTAGTAAGAATGATAAATAGAAGTAACGAACAAGGGTAAGCTCACAAGAAATAATGTTGGTGTATGGAGGTGAAATCCTCATTGAGATGGTATAGGAAATAAATCTTATAAAATAAATTTGGGTGATGAAGTTTTGTCGCGAATGGGGATGGGCCAGAAGAGGGAGCCCTCTAGAGCGTTTTTTTGGCCTTCATTTCAAATTAATTTTCTCAATTTGTGGCATTAGTTGTTTTATTCTTTGGTTCTTTGTTTTCTTGAGGTGGTGGGGAGTGGATTCAATGGAATTATCTCTCTGCTCATGTGTCCGAGGGCCATGTTAGTCCCTTAGCGAGATCCTCCTCTCCTAGTGGAATTGTGGTTGATCTCTGTGGGGAATATGAATGTAGGTTTCATTTTGTCTCTGAGTGTGGTGTTTTCACTAGTTTTTGGTTTCCTTTCCTCTCCCGGGGTTTTTTTATCCCCTTCGGCATGTCATTGTCTCCACTTGTCTCTCTTTAGTTTTAGACAAAGGATTTTGGGGTGGTATTAGTTCTTTGGAGAGGTGTATTCTCTGGTCAGTATGGCTTGTGGTGCAACTAAGAATGTTGGGAAAAGGGAAAGGAAAGTAGGGGCCATGAAGGATAAACCATCCACTTTAAAGGATCCCCTGCTCTTGTCATGAGTTGTAGAGGATTCCTAGGAGGCATACAAATTGTTTAAAGGAAAATTTCCAACATAGGCCACATAAGAGGTCAAGGAAATCAAAAGGGAAGTTCATTCTATGCAACAAACACTATGAAAAAACCATATTCTGAATGAAGTTGAAGGGTGAAACACCTAGTGTATATTATATCCAAGAGGACCAAATTATTTAAGTTAGAAAAAAATACTAGTTGGTTAAAACCTTGATTTTTGAAGCCCTAGGTAATACACGTGTCATGATCCAAGAGGAAAAAGGGATGGTTGAATCAACCAAATCTGGGTGACACGTGGCACTTTGGTTGTAGGTCCACATCACCTAGGATGATGTCAGTGGCCCACGTCACCCCCATCACACAGTTGAGATTTATCCACATGGATCTGTAGATCAACGGTCCTCATTACTTAGCGACTTCGAGCTTCAAATTTTACCGACTCATCTCGACGTAAAACCCCCAAAGAGCTAAGTCTCCAGAGTCTCTAATTTGGCGCCAAGTGTCCTCGTCCTACCAACGGTCAAGATTCAATTTGGCACTCACGAATTCAATGGTTTCATACTTCGTAAACTCTTGATCAGGTTTCTCCAAAAAATGAAGTCTCTAGACTAAGGGATCGCTTTCCACGTACCCCCTCTTCCAACGGTCCTAATTCAATGGTCAACACTTGAAGGGGAATGAGTAGGGGCCACATGTCGCTCCATGACGCGTTCCCGATTAGTCAAGTAGTCAATGGTGGGTCCCTTAGATCGACGACTCGGAAGGATCCAAGGATTGACGGTCCATGTCACTTCAATAGTTTGACATTCGGGAGTTCGGTGTGTGTGTCTCCTAGCATTCCCTCCAGACCACGTTGGATCTTTCACCACATGTACCTAACTTCTACGACCATGAATTACTCTGGCTTGCAGAGCTTCGGGGGAAAATCACACGTTTCTAAATCGTCGAATGCCTAGATTCTCGGATAACTATTGATTGTTGGACACATATCCCTCCAGTTTCAATGGTACATATTAACTCCGCGACTCCAATATTCAGGAGTTTCAATGTTAGACCATTCCTATTCTCCCGAAGTAGCATTTTTCCGAAGTGTTTAACGCTTCCCTTCTTACGTCCGATCTAACAACTGAGATTGATTTATGTTGAACCCCCAGATCAATGGCCCTCGTCGATTTGTGACTTCGGCCTTCAACTATTTTCTAGGATTGTGGAATCAAAAGTCTTGAAGTCCCAAAGCTGAAAGAGCTAGCTCCTTTCAAACTAGCACATGGTTCCTAGGCCCTAGTCACATGGGTCCTTTAGGAAAACTCAGGAGCTAAGCACAAATCCATTTTTGCAACAAAGGGGTTAAGAAAATGGGCATGATCCCTCGATCAGATGGATGGTTATCCTGGAGGGAAACACCCATTCCCACTAAGGTAAACTTCAAGGGATTGACATGACTTGGACATTTCGGTCGATCCTACCCAGACCCACCTGCAGATTCCCATCCTATAACTATCTAGCAACAAAACTGAGACAAATTGAAAGCCATGAAATATAGAAATTTACAGAAGCAAAAGATCATATATAATAATTGTTCAAACACTGCAATACTCATCCATAAACAAAAACATTTCATCATCACATCCATCATAATACAAAGAGTATGAAAATACTTATCAGAACTATAAAATGTGAAGAAACTGCTGAAAGGGGTTCCTTTCTCCTCTAAACCATAGGCACAATCACTCCTGATGCATTTACCACTGGCCACCCCCGAGCTAGACCATGGTTCTCTGAGAGAGATTATTTCTCTTTGCTCCACAATAGTTAGGGATGAAGGTTATTGTCCTCCTCCCACAGGAACTAGGTGTCTGGTTTTTCTCTACTCTAAGAAAGGAGGTCTGCATGAGTACTTCCTCAGTCACTCTTCAACCTTGTTTATAATCTTGTATCCAAACCCTACCCATGGATCCTTACAACCAAATCAAGCTTACTGCTCAGCTTCTTTTTTCTCAACTTCAGAATTGAAGTATGTTTTTTCTGCTCTTCTTAAGAGAGTTTTTTTCTCTACTCTGCTATCTTGCAGATTTTTCTTTTTCCCCGAATTACCTCCTTTATTTACTTCCTCATCAAGTTTTCATGGGTCTGAATCCCAATTTGTGGTCAGTCCTGGAATCCTTACATATGCGTACCTGACCCCATCTTCTTATTAACTCTTTAGGATGGCCTTCCAACTACCATATTAAATGGTAATTCATTTATGGGTTAGAGGACTATTGACCAATTACTCCCAGTAGGTACTGGTCTGGTGAGGGTCATCTCAACCATTCTTGGTTTCCCTTCACCATCTATCTCATATCATCCATGGTCTATCTTGGAAAAATTCCCCCCTTTCAGTAGTTGTGCAATGCATATTCAAATTCTATTAATAACATAAATTCATACATTGACCTTTTTATACAAGGGTTCATCAAATAAAAAATTCATACATTGACCCTTTTATACAAGGGTTCATCAAATAAAAAATTCACACATATTTAGTCTACCATAATCTCTTGACCAGTTATAATTATATTTAAAAAATGAAGAAAACATACACATGCTTCACCATTGACACAACTCTGTTATTAGATCTTGATTTACCTTACCATGTAATTAGTTATTATGTCAACAACTCCATAACACTTTCTATATATATACATTTATAAAAAAACCTAATTTTTCAAATGACCTCTTTTACAATATTACTCTATTGCTCCATCAATAACCCAGGAAGACTAGTATTTTGTTCATGACCATCGCCATTAGAATTAATAATAA
>CBVK0100184839.1:0-18286 GCA_900067695.1 Picea abies
GCTCTTCCGATCTCACTCCTTCATAGGAAACTTTTATGCCATCCATGGAAAATAGCCCCAAACCATGTAATGACGATGGAGCAATCCGATATATCCTTTTGATTACACAAAAATCAGTTTTCATTTCAGGAAGATCCTTGGGTACCCATCGTTTCATTATATGTTTGTACCTCAATGGCACCTCAATGTCGTCTATGCTTTCATGATCATAAGAACATGATCCCCCTTTTCACTAGAAAAAATTCCATGCGTCTATGGAATTTTCTTCTGATTTTCTCACCTCTAGTTGATCTTTGCCTGTTAGACCTACTATATGTCTCACTTTCCTCTATTCTACCTAAAATTCCCTCACTCAATCAAGATAGATTTGAAAAATACATGTTTTCATGTACATCCTATAACACCATCAATGACATAAACAGTCAGCCAATCAAGTTGTAACACTAATTAGTATAATGATTCTACTTCATTACTAGTATCATGTTGGTATCACAATAAGCTCATAATGATTACCATAGTGTTACTCTTTCACACTTGTATTATTCTCTATTACTATTGGTATACTATCTAGGCATTAGAGAGGCATGTTTGTAGTCATGAAATGACACATTCCAACAAGTGGAAGTAATAGGAAATGATGTTGGTTGGAAGACCCTGGAACTGATGCCATTAGACATAGACTCAATCCTAAGTCCATCTAAGGAGAACAAACAACACACACTAATTAATCTAGGATTCGAGCATGCAAACAAACCAGTTTTGGACTACGACTATACCATATTTATTTGAAATGCTTCATGTGACATATTTCATTGAATTATTATGATATTAGTCTCTCTTGGATGTACTTTCATTAACAATGCCAATGCTCTTTTCTCCTTTAGTCGACTAACCTACTTTAGTGAATTCTTTTTCTAGACTTAATCCAAAGGCCACATTTCCTAATTCATGGAAAAGGACACATGGAATAAAGGTAGAAAATGACACATGGTATAAGGATTTGAGACACTTGGTAGAAAGAATAATTGGAACCAAGAAGAAAGTCCAAACCTTAACCAAGAGAAGGTCCAAACCATAAGCCAAAATCCTAGTTGCAGCAGTTGTAGGTGCACTCCCTCTCCAAACTTGCGCACCACTAGTCCTTATGTAGTTGTGAGAGAGAGAGTGACAAATCAACTCTGACACCCTCTATTTATACTGCTCTATCTCACTTGACTAGGTCAACTTCTCCTTTTGGAGGATAATAACTCAATATTAAATATTCTCTTGAGCCAACTTGTCTCCTAGGGTTATTATCCAACGTTTTAGGGTTTCTCTTTCATCTCGAAATATTCTAGTCTCATCAAAGGTTACACATGGAGGTTAATACCTCCCGAAACTACCATAATATCAACAATTTCCAACACTTATATGTCTTTCTGATTTGACATAAGTTGAGGCTGAAATTATTAAGGGTTTAACATTTATATTGAAGACAACATGACATAATTTACTGCTATAATTATTGTTGTCATAAAGTGACTTTCAGATCTATTTTATGCATGATAAGATTGCCCTAGAATGTTGAAACTTGTGGCATAATATTGATATTTTTTCTCTTGAATTTCCTAGTGGATTAGGGTTGTTAAGAAGTGAAATATCATCTATTGTTGCTATTGTTTTATTATATTTCATATCAACCCTAAGGATGTAAGTTCTCAATGACTATATCTTGGAAACTCCAGGAAAGAGGTGAAATTTCTGAAGTTTCATTAAAGCTTGAATTTTGGAAATTTCTACAGCTACTCTAATAATGAGCCCTCGTGCCACTACCCAAAATAGTGTGTAAATACTTAAGTGGGTACTTTCTTGCTGCTAGGAATTGGGAGGTTTCATTCCAAGAATAAGCTCCTAGTGGTGTAACCTCATTGTTTTCATAATTCTATCAAAAATCTGCAGCAAGTTTGTTGCTAAATCTAGTCCACAAATAGTAGTGTAACTGCTCTTCTAATGCACCATTCTCATATTCCAAAATTAGGAGTGTAAATCCATATTTCAAGGGGTTTCATACTGTATTACGATAATAGTATATAACCCCTCTCTAATTTAATTTTTCCTCCATGAGTCAAAGTTGAAGTAGGAGTGTAAATCCTAGTGAATGCACCCTCATTACTCAACCAAGATTAGTCAATGTGCAATTGTTGAGCAAAGCACCCTCTGTCATGCACATGCATGATAAGCATAAGAAACTGAACATAACATATTTCTTTTAATAATAATATATATCTACAAGCATGCATCCACCTGTTGCAATTAGCACAAAAGGAAGGCCAAACTTGGCATGAAAGGAAACCCCCAACTTAACCATCAACTAACCTATTGCAGAACTAGAAAGAGGACAAAATCATTGTTTTGTTGAAGGTTGTCTCTAGAAAACAGGTAGAAATTCCACAATATTGAGTAACCATTGGAAAATATCCCAAGAAAGGATGATGAAAAGTAGGAACAACACCACATATCTTTTCATGATGGCACAAAAATTAGGGACAAAATTACCATTTACCAATGCTACTTCCCTGGGTGTTTTTTTCTTGAAACATTCATAAGATTCATTCAAAAGTTTTAGTAATTCTTCTATAGTACCATGAACTTTCTTTAGCTCAACATAAAATACATTGGCAGGGAATTCAAACTCAATTATTATGTTCCAATATTCCCTTTTTAAATGCTCATAACCTATCTTGCCCTATTGTTTTACCCCTAGATTAGATTTATGCTACCCTTCGAGGAACAATCAAACTCTTGTAAGATTGTGCACAATCCAAAAATGTTAATCTTTATAAGGTTCAATCTATACTCCTTGGGTACTCATCAAGGCTACCTTCAAGATATAACCCTATAACATTAAAGTACCTAAAAATAGTCACCCATTGATTTGAGCTTATTTTGCAGTCTTTAGTTGCTTCCTTTGATACCTCTCAATTACATAAGTTTTATATCACCACTTGTGTAGTAGATATAAAGGTGAGAAATTTGTCATGTCGTTGCAAGGTGAAGGTTGTGTCACATAAGCGTAGAGTTCAACATTCACCTTTCAACTTCAAAAATATATTTGAAGATTATGTCCCTGAGAGACCTTTTATAATGTTTGTAGAAAACGTATTGTGATTGATGAAGCTTGATGAATATAAGCTTCGATACTAGGATCTTCAAATATAAGAAAGAGAATTGAAGCACATTGAAAAGTTTGAATAATTACAAGTTCTAATTTTTCACTATAACAATATAAGATCCCCCCAACAGTTATGAGTTTTTTAACCAATTTGAAGGAAATTTATGTAAGATTCAATGAATTAGTATCTATACCATAGAGTTTGTGCCTGAGCCCAATCTTGTTAAGTTGAATTCTAGCAGTGATTTCACTGATTTGCAAAATCTCTCGTGATCTATTTAAAATCTTAAGATGCTTGAGGAAATACATATCAACAATAATAAAATAAATTTCATACATGCCTAACTCTTTTCCTATGCTTACAAACCTTCAAATTTTGTGTGCTAAAGAAACATCGTTGGAAATACCAACAATACATATAGTTAAAAGAGGACATAAGGTTGTTACATAGTTTATGATTGATTATGCAAGTTGATGAAATATGATCCAAAGAGAGGGGAAATAATCGTATTCCTAAGGAACCTCAAGTTTTCAAATGGATTTTCTATGAGCAAAGATTTCTCATTTTTTGTTGATTTCATAAACAACCAATCATAGGATTTTGTAGGTGTTGGAATACCAACAGGGAAACACTATCAAGATAACTAGTGAGGTGGAATAAAGACATGGCCAACTATGCAATAACATTTTAGTGGAAATATAAAAAGCACTAAGTGCAATCCATATTAGACTCCACTATTTACCATGAACATAGCCAATATGGAGGCTGCAATATCTAGGAGTATTTTAAATTGGACTAGGAAGATTTATGGGATTTCAATAAGGATTTCCTAGAGGTTACACTCCACAACAATTACACTCCATATTGGGAACTACCTACAACATTCATATGAACAACATGGCAACACGTTCACACAATTGAGACAATACTCCATCTTTGGCCGCACTATTTGTACTTTGTTGTGCAATTGTGGAAGTAGGAAGTGCCTTATGTGGTATATCATGAAGAAGTCAAAATGATATGTTTGAGGAGAATTGCAAGAAGAAAGAGGACATACGGCATATCCAGAAAACCATTGAAAATCTCAACAATATCAAGCAAAGAAAGAACAGTGGTAGAAAAGACCTTGCCCAATGCTATTTTGAGCATATTTTTACCTTTAGTGAAGTTTAATATTATTTCTTGGAGGGTTTTCTGAAT
Organism: Picea abies; assembly: GCA_900067695.1. Taxonomy (NCBI): domain Eukaryota; kingdom Viridiplantae; phylum Streptophyta; class Pinopsida; order Pinales; family Pinaceae; genus Picea; species Picea abies. The sequence goes on from CBVK0100184839.1 coordinate 4,353, forward strand.
TCGTAACAAGGGTGCTCAACCCATAATACACATTCCTAGGACACATTTACTTCAAATTTGTAAATTGAATACTCAACCAACCTCTACTCCACTGACACAGAACATAATATCACACCATGGAATGATGAGAGGCTCTCATGGGTAGCTACATGCACTATCACATGTGGGAAGATCCATGGAACATGTTCAAAGAAGAATTAAAATAGGATCTATTGATTGTAAGATCCCCATCCCCATTCCTCATTCATTTCCCTATTAATTGAAATAGTAGGACACTAAGAAATCCTCCCCCCCACTCAAATAAAATATCTTCCAACTAACACTCCACCAGTTATAGTTTCCCACATAAGGTATTGTTCCATGCAAATGAAACAAATTCTCACAATACCATATGTGTTATACCTCAAGTACCCACATACCCTATTTGGTTAGTCGAAATCATGCCTCTTTTTTTTTGGGTTCCCTCTCGACAATGGCATTGGATAAGTTCATTGATAGAAGGTTCCTTTGGATTGGGTGTCCTATTTAAGGTATAAATAGGCCATTCTCTCATCTTCCAAAGTATTCTTGGGTTATTTCACATTCTCTCTTCTTGGCAGAGGGTGAGTGTTCTTGATTTCAAGGGTTCCATAAGGTGGCATGTGTATTTTTAGGTAATCAATGTGCTACCCAAGCTCATATGTACTCAATTTTAATAATGATTAACACAATTTGTAGGTAAGCAATGTGCTACCCAAGTTCATATGTACTCATTTCTAATCCAATGAACACAATGTTTAATTTGGAACCTACTGTTCTTGCAGAAATATTTTTGGATACCAAGACACCCTCAAGTGACAACTAGAAGGAAGCATACAACTATAAAATGAGCTTTTCCTTGGCAAGCTAAATGAATCTCAAGAGAGAATTTTGAGAGTTTGTCATATAATGGAGAGTTTGGAAAATTTTCTCTTAAGTTAGTAGGAAACAATTTTCTCTTAAGTTAGTAGGAAACGATGAAACAATAATGCTCTATGTAATTTATAGAAGGTTAGAAAAAATGTTAGTCATTAAGCACACACAAATGTTTTCTCATTAATACTAGAACTCTTTGAAAGAAAATATAAATCAAAAGGATGAATTACTCTAAAATTACAGTTAAAATGCTCTATTCTTTAATCAATATTTCTGAATAGTCTATGAAATTGGATATGCACAAGCATTGTTCTGTCAAGATGTAACACTAATTAGTACAATGGTTCTAGTTCATTACTAGTATCATGTTGGTATCACAGTAAGTTCATAATGATTACCATAGTGTTACTCTTTAACACTTGTATTATCTAGCACACGCTAATTAATCTAGGAGTCAAGCATTCAAAAAAACCTTCTCACAAAGAAGTGCTAGTTGGTGATGGAATTCAACATCGTAGGATCAATGCACGAAGGGGATGAGTTTCAGAGGGTGGGAAAGTTACATTGAAAATCTTCTTAACAAACTAACACCATGGTGCAATCTATCTCATCGAGCATTGGGAAACATTCCAAGGAGTCGGAGTGACTCTAGACAATGTCAATCCCAGGTACAACACCACATTTGATGGGTTGTCACCTTGGGTAGGAAGTATAAAATATTATGGCCTTTATGGTACCACCTACTATACCAAAGCACAGGGGGGACAGTCAATAGTCGACACCAATACCAACAAAGTAGGGTTTATTACACTATTGGCCCCAATGAGACCTCATGCTTGACCCTTGTGTTAGAAGGGTTTCCCAAATTCAGTGATATAGCAACTGGATTTCACTCCCTAACTCAAATATTTATGCTTGTTTAACATATTTCACTAGTACATTTGTGTCAAATTTCGATGGTGCGTTCGACGCAATTGCCACTTTATATTGTCTGGAGAATGACAAAAAAGGGACCCCCTCAAACATCATTTCACATGACGTCGCTTTTCTGATGACACAGATTTTGTCTTCATTGCGACGTTTCATGCAGACACGTGTCATCTCAGATTTGACTGTCCAAAACCCATATAGTTATCGCAAGACCGACATCTTGGATGTGGAAAGAGCAACATCTTAGAGGTGGTAATAGCGATGTCTTGGAGGTGGTAAGAGTGACGTCTTGGAGGTGGTAAGAGAGACGTCTTGGAGGTGGAAAGAGAGATGTCTTGGAGGGGGAAAGAGCGATGTCTTGGAGGTCGCAAGAGTGACGTCTTGGAGGTGGCAAGACCGACGTCTTGGAGGTGGAAAGAGAGACGACTTTGACGTGGCAAGAGCGACGTCTTGGAGCTGGCAAGAGTGACGTTATGAGGTATCAAATCCGATGTGGTTTCTATGGGAGAAACGCTCTTGGAGGTGGCAAGAGCGATGTCTTGGAGGTGGCAAGAGCAATGTCTTGGAGGTGGCAAGAGAGACATCTTGGACGTGGCAAGAGTGACGTTAAGAGGAATCATCTCCGACGTGGTTTCTATGGGAGCGACACTCCAAGAATGTTTCTCATACTCACGTGGCATGAGGTCGATTATGACCACTAACACTATAACCTCCAAGGCACGATGAGAAATATCACGCATGCTATGCAACATTGAATGTTGCGACATGTGCCAATGTAAGATCCGATGGACTATAATCCACCTGCTGCAGCATTCAATGTTGTGTAGCACGTTGGATATTGGTCGTCGCACTGCACACCCCCCAAACATGACACATGATCTAGATAACGACGTTGCAAGGAGTGTAGTAACAATTCATTCTATTGCCAACTGATCTTCATTCTATCGCCAATTGATCTACACCCCAGGGGGAAATATTCTAATTATCTTTCATTTGGGCTATTTTGTTGTCATTTTTCAATAATCTGGTTATCTTTCATATACATTGATTGTGATTTGAAAATAAGCATTGTCTAAATATTCGACTATTTGGATGTGGATTCATATAACATCAGGATGGATCAAATCACAACTAAAAAAAGAGTATATATAATAAAAAATGGTCAAAATTATCGAATATTTACACAATACCTTTGTAAATATAAGTCCATTATATTTTCAAATATTGATAATATCAATCAAATAAAATGGCATAAAAACATAGGTCCAACTGTAAATTCTCTATAAATCAATAAGACAAACGAAAGTATGATGACCAATGGTACAAAAGAAAAAAAGGTTAAAAAAAACATTTATATAAATACAAAAGCTAACATCCATCCATCCTTACATTTAGATTTGTATATAATATATATAGCTAACATCCATTCATCATTAGCTACCTTCATTTTGATCAAAACAAAAGAATTTTATTCCACTACAATAGTGGGTGATAAAAAGTACAACCTATGAAATTGAAGGTAGAAATTATTATTGGATCATGTTGTCACCGATGCCAATGGTTTGATTGATTGATGTCATTGATTGATGTCAAGTGATTGATTGATGATGATTGATGTAATGTAATATGTATTGTCCTTGATGACAATGCATAAATGGATCAATGAGTCCTTGATGATAATGCATAGATGGATCAATGAGTTGTCTTTGATATGATGAAGATGGATCACCCTTGATGAGAATACATAGATGAAGATGGATCAATGAGCTGTCATTGATATGATGAAGATGGATCAATGAGTTTTCATTAATAAATGATGAAGATGGATCGATATGGTTTCATTGATACATGATGCATAATTGATGTATATGATGCAGTGGTGAATTGATGCAAAGATGACTTCTTATTGTCTTATCATGATTGATAAGGTGCAAAAATGGATGAACTCCAAAGTGGTCCCCTTATGGTGAAAGCCCTCACGGAAAGATGCTTTGTGGATTGATTTATCCTAGAAGAATGGTTGGAAGACCCATGCTTGTATGTGGAATAATGAGATGAATATCAATGAAATTGTTGGTGAAACTATCCTAGATGGATAGTGCTTGTCATGCCATTTCTGGTGGTATGTGGAATGTCACATAAATCCTCATGGTTTGAGAGTTATGTCCTTACGAAGTTGGAAGACCCTCATATGAAGGCTTGAAGACCCCAAGGTCAAAGAAGTCAATGTGACCTAAAAGAACAAATCATTATTTAAATGATAAAGTAAAGTAACAAAGTCAAGGTGGATTATTTAAATAATAAAGAGAAGTGAAAAAATCAAGAAAGATTATTTAAATGATAAAGTAAGGTGACAAAATCAAGAAAGATTATTTAAATAATAAAATAAGGTGAAAAAATCAAGAAGGAATATTTAAATTGGAGAAATTTTATGGAAAGTGGTTAACCCTAAAATAAGGAAAATGGGTTAAGTGACCTAGAGGATGAAAGTATAAATAAGATAGCTATGAACTCTTGCAATTCATCCTTTTTGTGGATCAATGGAGAGCTTCTAGTGATAGTATCCTTTGAAGTATTGATGGAGAGCTTCTTGTGAGAAGCATTTTTGGTGTGGATCTCTTGAGCATGATTGAAGATATACTCTGAGAAAGAGAGCATGAGGAGGATCTCATGGACGCATTGAAGTTTCGACAAGTCTGAGATCATGACGGTGAAATTCTCGGAATTACAGAGAAACCCTATTTTCTGGTGCATACATGGGTTGTCTATGTATAGGGGGCGTATACGCAAGTTGTTAGTGTACAAGGTATGTACAATATGCAGGATGTCAGTGTATAGGGAGCATACCGTGAAAAACTCATGGAGTTTTGTGTTTGAGCTGATCACAAGTTGTTGAAGATTGAAGCAGCTTCTAGATCTGCACTCTATGGGCTCAGATCTATCACTGAGAAATTGGTATGGTTACATTATTGTCTTGATATGATGGCTATAGTATGTTGATTTCTTATGCATAATTGAGTAGCATTCATATTGATTGGTTATGGAGCATGGGTCAACTATTGGAGAGATTGGATGTATTATGACTGGATCGTGGTCAGTTTGGATAGTGAGAAACAAAAGAGAATGATAAATTGGTAGCATAGGATCTGATTTGATCTTGAAAGACTAACCCTAATAGCTCAGAAGGTATACGTAGGTTGCAGTACTGTTTTGAAGCGTATACACAGGTTGTAGTATTTCTTAGGCGCGTATACACATGGGTTGTACTACTGGTAGGGAGCACAAACACACATGTTGCACTACTCACAGGTCGCATACCTATTGTAGATTGACATCTGTTGATGATTTTTGCCTCATCTCAGTTGATGCTGAGGGTGTAAGCCAAGTCTTGCATTATAGAGATGGTGCTCTTGTAGAGTTGTACTCTATTCAGTTGTTGTTGATAAACCCCAAGGATTGTAGTCTGTAATTATTGTCACAAGGGCAGGCCCAGGGTTCAACACTTACAAATGCACCAACAAAACCCTAACTACTAGTCCTTTCAGCAACACCTGCGACGAATATGAAGTCTCACCTGAGGTAGAGGCAGGGGTGGTTGCAGGACTTAGGTGTTTGCAATCTTAGCTGGGACATAGATATGTGATTGTAATACTTTAACAGAGCACTTAGCACCGATAGTTCATCAATATTTAACCACTATCTACTCCACAGATACAACAAAGCATCGCATCATTCACTTAGATTTGGTGTATCTAAGCACTTATCATAGAGATGTAGGTTAGATCTAGTAGATTCAAACACTAAACACATTCACATAGGTTAGATCTAGCATCCATATACATCATTAGCACAAAGCATAAACAGATTTATCTATCTATATCAAAGCACTTAGAAAATAAATACATGAACATATCAAGACATCACACAAAGCAGAGAAACGCAACATATACGTGGTTCACCCCCACCCTGGGGATACATCCACCAACTCTTCTTCTTTATTATCTTTGGTCAAACTTTTTACAGGCACATAGCATCAAAATCCTACTCCACAGAAGACAAGAGATCTACGCACTCTCCGCCAGATCCTCCTTCTTCTTGCTATGGTACAACACCAATCCTTCTTACAATCCCTTGCACATAGCTCTACAAGTCTCACACAGTATGCACAAAGCACTTAAAATCCTTCAATCACATAGATCTAACACTTAGCCATTCGTACTTAGCACTTAACCCAATATCACACATATATGCCTATATTTTCTCTCTCTTACATAGCCTAGACATCTATTTATACATTACAAAATAGGCCTAAACATGGGTAAGCCCATGTGCCGACATCCCATACCCGTTACATATTCCCAAATCCCAAAAGGGACCCAAAAAGGGGCCGAGATCTCGCGATCTCTTCTTTGTCTTGCGCTCCTCCTTTGACAGGTTGTCGAAGTCCCAAAATAGGTCAAACTTAACCAAGGATCTCCCAAAACTTGGTCAAGGACCAATAGGCCCCCAACACTCACCTGTGACTCGTCCTGAGTCACTCTGATATGGGAAGTTCTGCTTCGAAATCCTCGATCTTGGATCAAGCTTCTTCGACTTGTTGTTGTGCTACAACCTCATGTGAAACAAACTATTGGATGGTTGTGTCGTTGATAGGTGCCTCCAGGCGCTGTTCAACTGCGGTGACAACCTGCTCCAGTTCTACTCCTTGGCCTTCTACCTCTGTGAACAATTGGTAGGCCTTATCTTGTACAGGTTGGAGTCTCTAAGTTACTTCCATAAATTTTCTCTAGATAGTGTGGATCTACTGCTGGGAGGTGTGTTTCTCTTGATATCACTTCATCCTTTCCACAAATGATAGGGGCTTCACCTGTGCCTGTATCGTTANTCGCCTCTTGGAGCTATGACTCTAGTGCCTTCAGTTTAGGGTTCTCGGTGAGTAGCTCGTATGTATGGGCACTGCGATCAATGATTTTCTTTCATTCCATAGAAAGGGATTTTATTCTCTCAACTACGCTTAGAGCATTTGCTTCTCTTTGATCCCTTACATCTTGTGGAGTCTCAGGAACTGTGCAGAGCTCTAAGTCTTCTATGCGTTGTTGTAGCTACTGGATCACTTCTGTGAGCTACTCTACTTGTTGCCTGACTCATTTCTCTTCCTTTATTTTGACGACTGTCACAAAGAGAAGTGATCTGTTGACTTCTTCTTTCACTTCGAGTTGCTCGACAAGAAATTGTTCTTTTCCTTGCTGTATCTAGGCTTTTTCTTCATCGAACTTTTCTTGGAGAGTAATATTTTCTTGTTCTGCATCTCGACGTTGTTCTACAAGTGCTCCTTGTACTTGCATCAAAGCCTGGGTGGCTTGTTCTATTTCTTCTTGTGCTCATTGAAGGAGAGCTTTGACTGTATCATCTAGTAGGCGGAGTTGGGCTGGTTCATCTCCCAACGTGGGTGCTCTCGATGGCAGAGGCACAGTGGAGACTGTGTGACTGGACTAAAGGGCTTGTTGTACCCCTCGGATTTCAACTTCAATCCTATCATACATTTCTTCCTGCTCGACCGCTTGTTTGTCTTCTATTTCTAGTGAAGCATCGTTTAGGGCTGCTATGATGAAGTCAAAATCGTCGGAGGTGAGGACAGTCTGCATCTTGGTCATGGTAGATTTTGACTTCTTCTGGGAAGAAGGTTTCGGGGAGGAAACCTTCCTTTTCTTCTAGGGGTTCTCCTCATCTCTGGGTGGTGTTTCTTCGTTGGGCCTCTTTTCATCTTCTACTTCATCACCACCCCCTCAGTTAGGTGACATGGAAGCAGTATTCCCTGAGGTGCTTCTTAAGTCTTGGACCTCCTCAATATTCTTCTATTTGTTGGTTCCAGGTGTAGTCTGTTCTTTATGAGTGTCAATATTAGATATCTCTGTGGGGTTGGCGGGGATAAGGAGATCAACAGACCATTCCTTAGTGATATCCTGAAGGTCTTCTTCTGGAAGCTTATAATATGATTGGAGCTGCTCTTTATGTTCATCTGCCCGCTCTATAATGTAGGTGAAGTGTCGATCTACACTGTCATCTGCCCGCTCTATAATGTAGGGGAAGTGTCGATCTACACTGAAATTCATCAGGGGTCAAAACCTCTGTAAGGTGTTTGGATTCATGCGAGGCTCAGCTTCGATGGCTCTCTTTATCTAGAGGTAATATGTATGAAACACAACATTCGACTGCCACTGTTTGTTCATATCAGTTGAATACCACAGGGTAATGAACTTTGAGGAGAGTAGTTTGAATGGCTCTATGTCTAGGAAGGTTTCTCCTTCTGGCATCTCCCAAGAAACAAATGCAATGAGGACCAGGAGCCAGCTGAAATCAAATTCATAACCCTGATCATTTTCTTCTCGGTAGTGTAGATCTAGTTGGTTAACTAGGTACATCACCCAGTTCATCTATAGGCCTTCTGTGTACTTCCTTGCGAGGTCAACAACAAATTTGGTGACTTGCGTAGGTTGGTTCTTCCTTACTAAATTTCTAGCTATCAGTTGACATGAGAGATGCACTGCGCCATTCTGGGTGGAAGCTACCTTGTAGCCTCTTGTTCCCTTCTCAACATCGCCATAGGTGTCCTTGATCTTCTATGCTAGCACGTGATCTGTGGCTTTTCCTGGATAAAAGTCTTACGGTTCAGGTCCTTGCATACTCAGGCCTATGATCATGTGGATCAGTGTTGGATCAATTTTAATGTGGCAGTCGAGCCATAAGTAACCACCATGGAAACACGATAGTAGTAGCTTGACACAGGTGTTGAATTCCTAGTGTCTTTTGAAGTGTGGGATCTTCGTGACATTCAGCAGGGTCGATTGCACGAGGTTCATCGTCCACGTCTGTGGGATTATCTTTGAATTATTCCCCTTAGTTCAATTTAGGTACTTGTATGGGGAGAGAATACCATAGATCTTGTGATCTCCAAGGTTGAAGTCGCTGAAATTTAGTGTTGCGATCTTGTCCTAGTCTATTTGAACTACGTGTATCCCCTTTAGAAGGTATGCAGTAACTATGGTATATTCGAAATCGCATGGTACACTATCATGATTCACCGTGCTAGCTAGAGGCAGGATGCAATTAGGAAATATGGTTGGAATCAATTTTTCATTTACGAGGTTGTCTTTATGCTTTGTTCTCTTTTCTGTTGATGGTCAGGATGGTTCAGCTCCACGAGCAGTCAACGAAGATGCTTGCACTATTCTCATTGATGAATCTTGTACACCTGTAGACATCGACATGACTCTTTCAGTCATCAGGTCAATCAAAACTTCTTCAACATCTTTCTCTACAACGCTAAACTCATCCGACATACACGCTCGGGGTTGAAAATCTCGGGTTCGAGGCGCAATTTAGACATTGCAATGGGATGGCGGGAAATAGCGCAATGATCACTGTGTAAAATAAACGAGTCTGTGGGCTCAAATTCATCGTTAGGAAAAGTGTTCTCGTTGCATGGCGTGATGGAATAAATAGATAACTTGGCAACGGATCTCTTGCAATGGGAAAGAAGCCTTCATTAACTCTGTTCTATCCGTTACGGCATGGTCCAATGGTCTTGTGGCAAACCATAAATGTTTTTATACTTGTTCGGAGGGTTGGCCGAATAGTTATATTGTTCCCAATCGCTATATTGCTTTGCCATGGCGAATTTCCATGTGACGTTGTTCTGTTATCCCGACAAAGCTCCAATTTTGCAAATTTTCCTTCTGTGAAGTTTCCTCTGGAACCTTCTGTAACTTGTCGATATTATCTCTCTTCTTACTTATCTTTCTAGCCTTCTTTCCAGTAGCTTCATCTCGATATGCCTTTTTCCATTCTGATTCTTATCTTCTTTTGACATAGTTACTTCACACTGTTGGGATTCTTTCCTAATATTTGAGGGTGATACTTATTCTTTATCTAGAATAAGTACTTCGATCTTCTGTGGGTCATCCAGTGTTCTTACATCTTTGACATCTGGGTCTCGGGTGTTAAATAGCTTCAATCTATTCTTTTGTTCTTCAATCAAGTGTGCGATCCTTCTAGTCATGAAATATTTTAACTCTTGCTTCTTTTGCTTTAAAACTTCTTCTTCTTCTTGCCTTCTGGCCTGATTTCTTTCAATCCAAGTTTCTCCTAGTAACATGGTAAATGGTGTGTTGTTCTCAATATATTTAATAATTTCAAAATCTTCCTCTATCGAAGTTCCCTTGACATTCATAGATATCTTGGTGAGATTTCCACATAGGCTTATCAACTTTACTCTAAATATCCCTATTCCTCCCAATGAAGGAGTCATAGAAGGCTTCCCTAAAAGTTCCAAAGTTCTTTTTGTCATGATATTCACATGGGTTTTCTCATCTAGAACACAGTCAATGTCGAAGTCTCCTATTATTGCTTCAAGGCATTCTTTTTCTTTGAATATCTCTGATAAGATGACATGTCGATGGTAATTCAGGGTTTCTTTTATCTGTAGCAATGATTTCTTTGATTCTTTCTAGGGTTCAGCCATAATCATAGTTTTTGGATATGCCTTAGAGTTTTCTTGTCTCATGTTCATTCCTTCAAGCTTAGAAATCAGTATAGGCCAATCCAATACTTCATGGTCTAGAGCTTTGCAATAAAGACAACTAGGTATTCCCCTAGGGCATTCCTTAGCAATATGTCCTTGTTTTTTACAACTGTAAAAGAGGGTTAATCCTCTCTTTCTTTTAAATGATTCACAACTCTTTCTGTACTGCGCGCTAGGATCATAGTAGCTAACCTGCAAACAATTATTTCTAGAATCCTACATCCACTTGTAAGTACAAACATTCTTTCTATGCATAGGTGTAACATATCTTTCACTATTCTTATTAGATCTATGCATATCAAACCTTCTTTCATCTATTAGTGCTCTAGTTTTCAAGCTAGGAAAGAATTTATCAAACATACTTAGATCCATACTTTTGAAAAAAACAATTCCACTTATATTACTTCTACAGAGCACAAAGCTTTCAGATCTAAAACTTTTCACTAATCTTACCTTTATTAGAGTACAGAGCTTGCATATCTTACCTCTTTTCTTCAGATCAGGATTCTTTCTTTAGCACAGAGCTTTACAAATCAAGTAGAATACTGCGCACTAGAATGACAGATCTATGCACGGAGCTTTCACAGTTTTAGAATGGATCTTTGCACAAAGCTTCTTCTTCCTTAGTTCCCAGGAATCACAGTTTCAGTCCCAACAACGGAACCATTTGTTGGCATAGGGGAAGACCCAGGGTTCAATGCTTACAATAGTGCACCAACAAAACCCTAACTACCGACCCTTTCAGCAACACCTGCAAAGCATATGAAGTCTCACTCGAGGTAGAGGCAGGGATGGTTGCAGGACTCAAGTGTCTGGAACCTTATATGGGTCACAGATCTATGATTGTAATACTTTAACATAGCACTTAGTACTGATAGTTCATCAATATTTAACCACTATCTACTCCGTAGATACAGCAAAGCATCACATCATTCACTCAGATATGATGTATCTAAGCACTTATCATATAGATGTAGGTTAGATCTAGCAGATTCAAGCACTAAACACATACACATAGGTCAGATATAGCATCCATATACATCATTAGCACAAAGCATAGACATATCTATCTATCTATATCAAAGCACTTAGCAAATAAATACATGAACATATCAATACATCACACAAAGCAGAGAAACACAACATATACGTGGTTCACCCCCATCCTGGGGCTATGTCCACCAAATCTTCTTCTTTATTATCTTTGGTCAATCTTCTTATAGGCACATAGCATCAAAAACCTACTTCGCAGAAGACAGGAGATCTTTGCGCTCTCCGCTAGATCCTCCTTCTTCTTGCTAGGGTACATCACCAATCCTTCTTACAATCCTTTTCACATAGCTCTACAAGTCTCACATAGTATGTACAAAGCACTTACAATCCTTCAATCACATATATCTAGCACTTATCCATTCGTACTTAGCACTTATCCCAATATCACATAGATATGCATATCGTGTCTCTCTCTCTTACATAGCCTAGACATCTACTTATACATTAAAAAATAGGTCTAAACATGGGTAAACCCATGTGACGACATCCCATACCCATTACATATTCCCAAATCCCAAAAAGGACCCAAAAAGGGGCCGAGATCCCGCGATCTCTGCTTCGTCTTGCGCTCCTCCTTGGACAGGTTGTCGAAGTCCCAAAATAAGTCAAACTTGACCAAGGATCTCCCAAAACTTGGTTAAGAGACAACAGTAATAAAAAGAAAAGTGTACATACATCTTGTGTTCTTTGTGTTCCTCGTGGTGATGACTTGTTGATGATATATTGCTAATATATGTTGTTGATATGTGTTCACATCTAACTGGTTATAAATGACAACAATGAGTAATGAATAAAATGTTGAATTCTAACTAATGAGCTTTGTGTAAGAGGGAAGTTTTGAAAAAGAGCCCCACACTCATTCACCCCCAACCTCTAAGTGTGGTAGGTGTGTCCAACAATTGGTATCAAAACAGGCCTTTACTACAAGCCTTAACAAGCTTGAAGGAGATCCATAGACAAACACATGGATGATGAAGTTCCAATCCTTGATGAGGAAAAATATTCTACTTGGAGAATAGAGATGAGATTGTATTTGAAGACAATGGGAGCAACTATTTGGAAGGAAACCATTGGTGGATCAATTCTATTGAAGAACAAGTCAAAGTTTGCAGCTCAAAGAGAAGGAAAGAAGAATGATGCATTGGCTCTCAAGATCATTCTTAGTGGACTCTCAAGTCCTATCGAAGAGAGCATAGGACAATGCACTTCCACAAAGGATCTATGGCTAAATCTAGAAGAGACATATCAAAGCAAGAAAGAGAAGGATGATATTGAAGACCACTCCATCAAGATTATCAAAGGTAAAGAATCTCCCAAAATGTTTGATTGTATTATTTCTAAATGTGATCTTGAAAACATTTCAAGTGAAGATAGAACAAAGGAATATCCCAAAAGTATTTCAAATGAAGAAACAAAATCTCCAAAGACTCTTGATTGCAATGATTCAAAATGTGATCATGTTGAATTTTTCTCTACAAGTGAAGAAGAAAATCTAGAAGTAGTTTGGATAAAGTTATTTGATTGTTATCTCATGGAAGAGTAGAATAAAAACTATTGGAGATTAAAAGAAAGGTTTAATATGGTTTATATGAATAGAGAAATGACCACTATTATATAGACTATAGCTATCTTTCGGATAACACTAAAAAGTTTCTCAAGAAGAGTTTTTTGATGAGCGAAATTGACCGTCCGTCAATTGGAAGAGCGAGTCCGGTCCGGGGTTGTCTAAATAACCCAAGCCGTTTGGTGTAACTCATTCTGACGGGTTTAATCGCTTCGTTAACCAATCTAAGAATCCTAAAAGAAATGAATAAAAGAGAGAAATAACTAACTAATTACTAAACACTATATATATGTACATATGTTCTAATGTAACTGTAGTAGTTGTATTTAAGTAGAAGATATACAAGTCTCATTTATTTGCATGATTTACAAGATGCAAGTTTTAATCGAAACTTACGAAAATCGATGTGAAAAATGATTTCTTCTAGGAAGCAGATAAAGAAAGAACATAAAAATATTTATTGTTTTTCTTTTATAAATTTAAAGAATCTTGCAAAAACAGTTAATGAAACATGAACATGTGGATAGTCAAAGCTGAACCATACATTCTAGTTTCAATGATATGTAAATGACAGAAAAATACAAAGAGGCTATCATGTTAGTGAATTAGTGAGGTGTATCCAATCATCTGCATGAGTGGTGAATATCCAACTACCATGTCCAAGAGAGAAATCTGCAATGAACCTTATGATTGTTCTAAATAAATTCAGAACATGTATTGACAGCTTAGGTTTTAATGACAGAAAAGGAAACACGAACATAAACCTGTGATCTCATAATTATACATGATTACAACAAGATAAATATGGAAGCAATCTATGCATTTTATCATTCAATTTAAAATTCAAAGATAAATCTCATTATTTAAATTGAAGATATAATCACAACATTTGTATTTTGATGAAGCAAATGA
>CBVK0100184840.1:0-11408 GCA_900067695.1 Picea abies
TCAAAAATACCTTCTTTTGACTTGAAGGAAGTTTTCCATATATATGTTTTTTCTATTGGGATCTAATGGAAGCTAGACTTAAGATCAATATTACTTAATTTTTTTCCCCCTTGAGATGATCAAGGATATCGTCTATTTGGGGAATCGAGTACCGATTCTTGAATTTGATTTTGTTTAGGGCCCCATAATCAATGAAAACTCACCAAGTCTCATCTTTATTCTCTACAAACATGATTGGGCTTCCACAGGGTGATGAGTTGGGTTAGATGTTCCCCTTATGGAGAATTTCTTGGATCTATCACCTGATGTTCTCATTTTCTAGCAGAGATCGACAATAGACTGGCCCATTTGGTAGTTGTGCGTTGAGGGTTAGATCAATTGGATGCTTGATCTAAAAGTGTATAGGTACTCCAATAGGTGATGATAAGATGCCTTTGTATTCTTCCATGACCTTATCCACTTAGTTCTGCTTCATGGAGAGGTTAGCCACAGAGGCCATGGATGTGGTTGCAACCTTTCTCTAACTCTGAGAGTGAATCAGGAAGAAGAAAAACTTATCAATTTGAGAAATGACCTTCTAGCATTGCTTAGCATAGATCAAGGGAATAACACTAGGTTGGACTACCTCAGGTATCCTATACAATTTCCCGTTCAAATTAATAATAACACTGTGAGGCCTAGACTTATATACAAAATGACATTTCCATAAATAAATTTGACCCAAAAGATCATCACAAACTTCAAGGGGAGAAACATCACACAATATTGACCCAAAAGATCATCACAAACTTCAAGGGGAGAAACATCACACAATACCTCATCTTTGAATGGATTGATATTGTATGATAGGCGACACTATTGGCTGATGAGAAAATCGCTTTCTTGATGAAGCCATCCGATGGTGTAGAGTTGCGGGTGTGGCGTTGTTGGTAGGGATAGTCACTTGATGAACTATGTTGAGATGAGGTTATTATAGATACCACTATCAACAATAAAGTGTATTTGAGTGGATTTCACCCACATATGTGAATGAAAGAGGCACTCGCCTTCCTCTGGCTCATCAGTTTCATTGGGATGGATCTTACTAGTAGAAACAGTGTGAATGGGTTCTGCATCAATGATGCATCTCCCCTTCTCTAGTTCTAACTCGAAGTCAGAACCTACATATGATTTAGAATCTTTCACTTCAGCCACTAATGACTGCTTTGAGCGACAATCAACAATGTTATGTGATGGGCTCTTATGGAAGGCACACCACTTTCGGGTATCTTTCTTTATCTTCCCATTATCATTATTTTCTTGTGGCTTGGACTGGTTTTCACGAGGTTTCCCATATTTTCTCTATCCTTTGTTTTACAGTTTAGGGCTTCCCTTTCTCTACTTCTGCTATGAGGATTTCTTAGACCCAAATTATCGCATCTTTTGTTTAAGCTTCTACTCAATTTTGATGACATATCGATAGGTTGTGCCCAAGGACAAGATGTCCAAAAAATACATTTTCTTCTAGATGTATCTATGAAAACCACTTCATTACTTGGGAACCAGATGTCACTATAAATATTTGATACCCATCT
The DNA here is from genome assembly GCA_900067695.1 of Picea abies. NCBI lineage: Eukaryota > Viridiplantae > Streptophyta > Pinopsida > Pinales > Pinaceae > Picea > Picea abies. The sequence continues at coordinate 1,575 of CBVK0100184840.1, forward strand.
TGGTGCGCAAGGTATTGAATACATTGTTGAACTCTAGGACTGTTTGGTCTCTTTCCTTCCGCAGTGTGGTCTAGCTTGTATACAAATCGTCATAACTTCCAACGAGGTAGTATTTTTCCTTAATAACATCCATGAAGGAATCCGATGTGGGTAAAATTGAAAATAATATGGATCCTTTTGTTTCATTTTTCTCACAGAAAGTCTCCCACCAATATTTGAAATGGGGGACGACCTTGAGGAGCGCAAATATAATATTTTCTCTATCAAAAAAGTTGTGGACAAAAAAATACCCTTCTTGAAGGTTTAACAATTTATCTATGGAATATTCATCTATTGGAACTTAAAATATAGAAATATCAAAATTGATATGTAACTTGAAGGGGGTGGCGATTCTATTGATATGTAACTTGAAGGGGGTGGCGATTCTACTCGAATGATTTTTGCAAATTNNTCCATCATATCATTCCTCTGTCACTCAAGCACTTCCTCGAGCAAAATTTTAAAAGGATATCATGTCCTATCGTATTTCTTTTCTCCCACCATGGAAAATTTCTTGGGCGTGCAAGAGAAATTTTTCTCAAGATAAACAAGCTCGAGACCCAACTCTCTATACCCTAACCATGTCGGGGACATGCATTAAAAAATGAGAAAGAGCAAACTACTCTAATACCATTGATTCGGATTTATGAGCGGAACGAAATGAAACCATATATTTATAATGTTAACGAAGAGAAATAGTGAACAATATCATATATATAGTAAAACTTGACTTCTATTAAATAATAAATATGCTAAAAACTGTAAAATTCATACTGAGAACAAGCTTGCTATAATGGTGGCATCTTATCTCTGAGAAGAGATGTGATGGCTACGCTCATTTGCAAGAAGATGAGTACAATGAGGCTATCACAGAATGTTTACAATAAATATTAATTCCAAAAACCTATACATCCAAAAACCTAATCCTAGGATATTAAGCGCCAAAAGTCATGTGGGCCCCATTGGGGTAAGTTAGTAAATTAACTTCTTGAGGTCGTAACTTCTGCATACGATCTTCGTTTAGGGAACACGATAGCTTGTTGGAAAGGTATTGATGAGGAGATTCATTTAGAGGGGTAAATGATATCCTTTGCCTATAATTTAGGTTCCCTATCATGAAAATATGTCGTTTAGGCCCTTAAACTGGCCCCAGAAGTTAAAAACAACTAAAAATAGTAAATTGCCAAAATTGCCAGAAATTGTTTTTGAGCCAATTGGAAAAGGTGGGTGGCCATCGATATCCACCTAAGTAAATAATACCTCATTAGGAATAAATGGTATCCATTGCGTTGATTTCCCCCATCATATGAGGAAATTTCTACTGAATTTGGACCCGGGTGAGCAACTTTCCTTGGTGGAGGAGCTTCCTTGCTTTGACAACCCGATAAAGTTGGATCCTTTGTTGGCGAGTTCCCTTGACCTGTGTGTCCATGATATGATTAGTGGATGATTGTTCCATGCAGTCAAGGTTGAGCTCTATTGGTTTCAATTGTTTTTTTATCTCCGAGGTGTCCAATAATGGTGGAAAATAAGGTCGAAGGAGGTCCATTGAACACTGGTTGCAAGCCAAGGAAGGGGGGCAGGTTGAGCTCAAAAGAATTATCACCTACACCCTTGGTAATGGTGTAAGTCCCATAATGGAGTGGATGAAGCTTTCGATGAGACCTTGTAATTTGTTCTTTGTGGAAGTCCAACCAAACTTTGTCTCGCACCCAAAACTTACGTGGCAACCGATGTTGATCCCATCACTGCTTATACTTGGAATTGGAATTCTGTAAAATATCTTGAACCTGTTGGCGGATGTGATATATCTGCTAAATGAAATAGGTTTATTTTTTAGCTTCAATTGGAGCATGTGACAAGTCTTCTTAGGTGGTCGCAAGGGGTAGTGCAACATCTATGGGACCCAATAGTTGAAAACCCAACCCTACCTGAAAGGGGATGTGGTTGATTCAACTTTGTATGGATTTGTTGTAGTTGTGTTGAACAAAGGGAATACTCTCATCATAGGTGAGAGGGTGCATGGAATTGTATATGTGTAGTATGTGCACGATCATATGGTTGACAACCTTAGTTTGGCCATCCGTGAGGGGGTGGAAGGAAGTGGACTTGGTGAGCTTGGTATCCAGTACTGACTAGAGGCTCGACCAGAATACACTATGTAACCAACTATCCTGATATGAGATAATGGTTTATGGGATACCAAAGTGTACCCACACTCTTTCAAATAAAATATTGGTAGTGTCCTCTACCATGATTCTCTTCTTGCAAGAGGCCAAAATTTTCATCTTGGAAAAGAAATCAACAACCAAAAAATCATAGTCATTTCCCCGCCTGATGGAAGGGAGGCCCGACATGTATTCCATTGATATAGATTCCTAGGGCCTGTCAAGAATAGGAAGAGGATTCTACAGGCTTTGTTTCTTGATGGTCGGTTTGGAAATAACACAGGCAGTGCAGGACCAAATATACTTGTTGACATCTTATTGAAGTTTTTCCCAATAGAAATGTCATTGCACAACTGCCATTGTCTTTTACATGTCAAAGTGTCATTCAACCCGACTATAGTGGTATTCCAAAATAATTTTCAATCGCCCGCTTGATGGAAAACAAATATGGCCCATATGGTACAACATCCTGTCTTGAATTTGGAAATTATTGACAGTTGTGTTGGTGCCCAACATTTGGTACGTGTTCATGAAATCGGGATCTGTCTCATACAGGTGGGGAAACCCAGAGGTCTCATGACCAAAAGAGTATAGTACTGTGGTGAGTTTCATGATTGGAGGTCGGCTGAGGCAATCAACAACTCAATTGGTACTTCATGTTTTATACTTGATGTTGAGGTGGAATTGCTGCAAATATGTGGACCTCTTATGATGGTAGTCATTGTGTGCTTTTCCTTGTGTCTACATGAAGTGAAAAATCATTTTTACAATAATTATGAATTCAAAAATAATATACATCCAAAAACCTAACCCTAGGTGATATAGCACCAAAACTCATGTCCACCCTATTGGGGTAAGTTAGTACATTAACTTCCTGGGGTCGTAACTTTTTCATATGATCTTTGTTTAGGGAGCATGATAGGTCATTGTAAAGGTATTGATGAGGGGATTCATTTATGGGGATCAATTAGATCCTTTGGATATTATTGAGATTCACTATCATGAAAAAACATTGTTTAGGCCTTCAAACTCACTCGAGAAGTTAAAGATTGCTAAAAATAGTAAATTTCCAAAATTGCCAGAAAATTGTTTTGATCCAGTTGGAAAAGGTGGGTGACCACCGATCTCCACCTAGATCAATATTCAGTTGGAAAAGGTGGGTGGCCACTGATCTCCACCGATTTTCTAAGTTTAGAGGATAATTTTGAGTCCCTTGCTTCTGTAGAGGTTGACTTTATTTACTCATGCCAAGTTTGCTCACTATTGGGTCATATTTCTTGCCAAGAAAACATATTTCTCTTTTGTGGAGTGGGACATGTAAAATAGGGACCTATTCTTCATAGTGTTGTGTCGTGTTTCTACTCTTGTGGGTGAGTGGGGAGTCTAGATAAACTTATTGACTGGTGGATAAGACTTTATCTAAAGATAGGTTCATTCTCCTTATAATATAGGCATCTTTTTTGTGGGTACTGATAGCTGGAAGTGTGAATCCTTTGGAAGTTGTCTACAACACCATTTCCTCAACATATGTAAATATTACCTACATAAATAAATAATAATGTATTTACCTCCTAAATATATTTCTATTTGTTAACTGTTCAATGTCTAATGACTACTACAAATTATTTGTACAATGATTTCCTTGAGTTTCATATATTGGTGCTTTATAATGAATTGTAAAAAATCTAGGTATTGCCATTTTTCTTTTTGTTGTCATGTATGTTTGGTACCAAACAAATTTAAAGGAGGAAAAATGAAACTTTTATGAACTTTCTGCATTAGAAAATATACAATAATACCAAACAATGTAACGAAACATATGCAGTACAATATGAGATAAAATTCTAAAAACTTATCAAGGGATATTACAATGGTATCAGAGCCTCAATATTTCCATCCTGAGGAGTCTTAATTAAACCATGTGGCTATGAGATGAAGAAGGATGTATAACCTATAAAAGTAGAAGGAAGTGAGGGACATAAACCATATTCAACTAAGAACAAATAGTAGAAGAAAACCAACCATAGGAAGAACAAGACAAAGTTATGGGGGATAATAATGAAGACATGGATTTGCGAATTCTAGAGAGTATAGACAATGGGTAGAAACAATTGGCACAATTTATTGCTAGTAACCAAGCGAACCAAAAACAAGGATGTAACAATGGTAATGGAGAAACTAATGGAAACAATAGGGGTAATGATGGTGCAAGGGTCCCCAATGGGAATAATGGAAACCATGCAAAGGGAAGAAACAATCATGTTCTCGCACAAGTTGGCACCAGGATCGCAGGGAGAATAATTCCCAAACCTCTCATGCCTCAGTTATTGGAAAACCAACAAATAGGGAGTTAGGGGAAGCATGTTAAAGATAATACCTTTGATGATTATTGGAGGGAGTACTAGGATATGAGAGAGGATTTATAGGAAGCCATGTCACTACAAGAATACTACAATATCAAGTACAGTAAAAGGACAAGGGAGGTCAATATGGGTAAAAAAAAAATTGATCTCATGAGGAATATCATGAGTCTGACCATTCCCTCCTTTTATTGTTCAAGAAAATCCACAGCTAGAGCTTGGGTTCAAAATTTGGATACCTACTTCTCGCTTATCACCATGTCAAAGCCATAAGTGATTAAATTTGCTAGTTTTCATTTGGATGGGAAGGCTCATGACTGGTGGTACTATGTATTGGTCACTCTAGAACATGCCAACATCACCTCTTATATGGACTTCACAAAACATTTTATGGAGAGATTTGATAGAAATTATCTTGAGATACACTTTAGGGAGTTGACACAACTAAAACAAGTTGGGACACCAGATGCTTACATGACCAAGTTTCAGAGACTTACAATCACAGTGACAGATATATCTAAGTAGAGATTAGTGATGTTGTTCACTGAGGGTTTATCAGAGCCACCACGTGGTTGGGTAAAATACTTCAACCTGAGGACCTTACAGGATGCCATTATCATGACATGAGACATGGAGGATGCAATCCCTAAGACAAAAAAATTCTCCAAACCTTTCTTTCCCTAGAAGAATAAAGATAAGAAATTGTTCCCTACACGACGCTCTTCCGATCTAAACCTTTCTTTCCCTAGAAGAATAAAGATAAGAAATTGTTTCAGAAGGAGGGAATTGGGAAGCAGAGGATGGATGATGCAAATAATAATGAGTTGAGAAGAAATAAGATTTGCTTCAACTCTAAGGACCCTTGGGAACCTGGGCACTGGTGTATGGGGGAGGACAAGGAATATTATATAGATTTTCTCTCATATAGTGAGGAGGTGGAAGAAACAGAGTAGGCTCAGGACAATGAGCAGGACAAATCACTTGAGGACCCATTTCCACTCTATCGAGTGTTCCCATATTTCACACCTTCAGATATGTGGTGTAGTACATGGTCAAAAAGTGATAGTATTGATTGATGGTGGGAAAACGCACAAATTCATCAACTTAGACCTGGTGGCCAATAGGGACATTCCTATTATGGATTTTGAGGTATTTGATGTATGAATAGATTGTGGGCCCATTAGGAAATTTGACAAGACGAAGGAAGCGATAAGCACTTTCCTTGTTCTAGCACTTACTAATTTCACTTGTCCCTTTCTTCTTGAATGTGATGCATCGAGTGAGGGGATAGAAGAATTTTTTATGCAACTGAGGCATCTAATAGCATATGAGAGAAGGAATCCCACATATTCAGAAAGAATCTAATCTATATACGACAAGGAAAGTCCCACCATAATGCATGCCTTGGTGAAGTTTAGACAATACTTTGTAGGTGGAAAAATTGTGGTTAAGATAGACCAAAAGAGTTTGAGGCACTTCTTGGGGGAAAAGAAATTGAATGAAAGGGAAAAAAAGGGTGAGTTTTTAAACTGAAATCATATGATTTCAACATTGAGTATGTAAAAGGAAATAAGAATGCAGTTGTGGATTCTCTCTCCAACAAACCAGATATATTTTCACTTGTAGAGATTTCAATTGATTGGAAATCTCATCTATTGATGGAGTATTCCAAAAACCAATTTGCTTGTCAGTTGATCAATCACAGTGTGAAGGATGATAGGTATAAGGTGGTGGATGACATCATCTACTATAAATATTTCATATACTTAGTTCCATAATCTTCTCTTAAGGAGAAAGTTATGAAATCCATGCATGAAACACCATTGGTAGGGCATCCAAGATATTTTAAAACTTATAGGTAGATTAGAGAGAGGATCAATTGGAAGGGACTCAAAAATCATGTATTGGGACATATGCGAGAGTGTGTGACTTTTCAATAGAACAATACATAGAAGACCCATCTTATAGTATTACTACAATCATTTCCTATCCCAAAGCATAAATGGGAAATCATATCTATGGACTTCATCACAGGTCCACCAAGGGTACATGGTAGAGACTATATATATGTGGTGGTCAATCGATTGACCAAATTTTCACATTTATTTTCTATATCCTATTAATACAAGGAAAAAAAGGTAGTAGACTTATTTTTCAGGGAGGTATCCAGACTGCATGGTTTGCCGAGGTATATTATCAATGAAAGGGACAAAATGTTCCTTAGGTAAATTTGACAGAAATTGTTCAAGATGGTTGGCACAGATTTATTAACTCCCAAAACTAGTTACCACCATCATATGGATGGACAAACGGATATCATGAACAAGTGGTTAAAAGGGTATTTACATAAGTATGTGTTCAAGCAATAAAAGGCATGGGTGAAGTGGTTTCATTTGGGGGAACAATTTTATAACACCACTTATCACATGTCCATAGGTATGCCATTTTTCTAAGAATTGTATGAATATGATGCTCCTTCTTTTGATGACTTGGAATTTGGGGAGATCAGGACTCCCAAAGCCAAGTACTAGATATAGGAGAGCTAGGAAATACTCAAATATCTTAAGTATAATATACATATGGCCCATAACCAACATAAGATGTGTATAGAAATGAATAAGATCGACCACACCTTTGAAGTGGGAGACTTGGTATTCTTGAGGCTACAACCATATATGAAGTCTTCACTAAAGAAAAGTGGTGCAAAAAATCTTAAGCCATGTTTTTATGGTCCCTACATCGCGATTCAGAGGATTGGAGAGGTGGATTATGAACTGGAGTTTCTGGAGGGAAGTATAGTACTTAATGTGTTTCATGTTTCATACCTCAAAAAAGAATTGGGACAAGAGATCATGACTTCAATAGATTTACCTCCATTGAATGAGGAGGGGCAACTATTGTTGGTTCGTGAGGAGGTATTAGAGACTAGATAGAGGAAGTTGCATAACAGGGTGATCTAAGAGTACCTCAACAAATGGAGAGATTTTCTAGTAGAGGATTCCACATGGGAAAGTTATCAAATATGAAAACATCAAAATTTGCAGTTTCTCGAGGAAAAACAATCTTGGGAAGGGAGGACTGTAATGTCCTTTTCCAAACGAGCTCTCTGAGAGATTGACATAGTATCCTAAGTAATTCACGTAGGCTATAGTCAGTGGGAAAAAAGGGAATTAATTAATTATTTAATTTCACAAGGTGGAAAAGTAACTTTTAAAAGGAAAATTTGGATAATTAATAAAAATGTGCCTAAAGTGACTATGGAGAAAATGAAAATTCACTTAACTTATTAAAAAGGTAAAAATGGTGAAAAAGGGTCGATGGAAGAATAAAAGGGGAATGAGGGGAAACCTCTCTCATTATTCACTTGCTAATTTCTAAAACCCAGTTGAGAGATCTCCTGTGGATTTTTAAAATATTGGGATGAAAACCCTAGGAGAGATTTGTGAGATTGGTTTTGGTGGTGAGACTATCCATCCTAGTTGCTCATTGGGAAGAGGTCACTTAGATTTATTCATTGTACTTCAATGTTTCTTATTGGGTGAATTAAGTTTTCATTTGTAACTGAGTTATTCTTTGTTAGTGGTTGATTTCATGCCTAAAGGACTAGATTTAGTGATTTTTGTAGGTTTAGTTACTTCAAGGATGCGTTTTGGAATTTGTGGACAACATCCTTTGTGATTTGAGGTTTCTTTTATGTCGTGGGATGAATTGTGGACTGAAGAAGGTGTTTTTTGGAGTTTAGAGGCCGAGTTTGAGTCCCTTTCTCTTGTAGAGATTTATTTTATTTACTCGGGTTGAGTTTCCTTACTAATGGGTCATATTCCCTACCAAGCTAATGCATTTCTCTTTTGTTGAGTGGGCCATCTCAAATCAAGAGCTATTCTTCATAGTGTTGGTCATGTTTCTTCTCTTGTGGGTGAGTGGGGATTGTGGATCGACTTATTGACTGGTGGAGGTGAGTTTCTGTAAATTTGGGTGCATTCTCCTTGCGATATAGGAAGATTTTTTTGTGGGAACTGATAACTAGAAGTGTGAATCCTTTGGAAGCTATCTACAACACCATTTCCTCAACATATGCAAATATTACATACACACATAAATAACAGGTTCTTTACCTCCTATCTATAGTTCTATTTGTTGATTGTTCAATGTGTAATGGCTGATGCAAATTGTTAGTACTGTGATTTCCTTGAGTTCCATATATTGGTGATATATAGTGAATTGTAGCAGATCTGCGTATTTTCCTTTTTTTTTTGTTGTCATATATGTTGGGTACCAAATAAATTTAAAGGAGGGATAGTGAAACTATTATGAACATTTTACATTAGCAAATATCCAACAATACCAAACAACAAACTGTTTGACAAAAGTTCTACACTACAAACTGAGATAAAACTCCAAAATATTTTCAAGGGATATGACACATTGTTGATGACACTTTTGATAATGACAATGTTGGTGAGGAGTATATTTCACCCATTGATGAGAACTCTATCTCCTCCACTACTCATGGGGACTTTTCTTCCTCTATTATTGATTGTGAGGATTAATATTCCTCCTTATCTAATGTTGTGAATGTTAGTGCTATGGCTCTTACTAAATTGAATTATGTTCCTATAGATTATTTGTCTACTAGTTCAAATGATGTCTCATATGATGATATAGAGAAAGATACTACATATGCTACTACAAATCCAACAACAATTTGGGCATGCCATATGCCACATGAATTGATTGCAAATCCTAAGATTCATACATGATATTTTGAGTTACATCCTCATGGATTTGGGTCCAAATTTCTTCTTCATATGTGATATACTGGTGGTGGCCTTGGTGATAAAGGACATGGAATTTTGTATTCCATTCATCCTATGATGAGACCAACAAAAGAGAGACTTGTTTTTTTGGGGACATTTATATATATAACGCCATGGATATTCCACTAGAATAGTTTGTAATAAAAATTCTTATAATATTATGAAGTATTAGATTATGTAATTGATTTCCCTTAGATCCTATATTAATTATTACTATATTATTTCTGAAATTTATGAAAATAATTGAATATGAAAATGAAGGAACAAGAAAATATAGAAACCATCCACACAATTGAACACTCGATATATATTGGGGAACCTGATATGGGAGAAAACCCAACAAAAAAGTGATTTATTATCTTTTTTCTCATTTCTTTAGTTATGAAAATGAAAATAAAAAGAAAGGGGAATTTTATATTGAGTTTCCTATGAATCTATGATCCAGATGGC
>CBVK0100184841.1:0-16910 GCA_900067695.1 Picea abies
TACACCTCATGTATGTGCCAACTCATCAACTACTTGTCTCAACCATGTACCCAACTTGTACCTCAACCAAAAGCCCTCATCAATTTCATCATTCAAATATGATTTATAGCTCTGTAATAGACATGGTGTATATGATCACATACCTGCAAACATTCCTTAATTTTAAACAACAAGAGACTAGCATTTACATCAAACTTTTCTTTAGTCTCACATGACTAGTTTTCGATTAGTCAACAACCCTAACTTGAAATAATCATAAATTTGTACCTATAATGAATAAAGATCTGAAACTGATACACAACGATCTTCAGTGTGTTTTATGCAATTCCTCCGGGTTTCACTACTTGGGACCTCTCAGAAAAGTAGTTATAGAAAAAATGGCATACCTTGCTGAATTCTAGCTTATTCTAGAGAGTGATTGTTGGGCCTGAGATATGATCAATTTTATGACAGTTATTAGACACTTTTGTCGAATGTACATATGTGTTTTTCATGTTTCGGAGAAGATTTTTGAAGAATTTTGTGCTAAAATGGTATGATCTACACCAAGTATGTATGTTTCATGTTTGATGTTAATATTGAGTATAATTCATCACGTTTTATGTTCCCAAAGATCTAATTCATGTTTTTTTGGTGATGGAGGAGAATCACTCCAATCCAACTGTGCACCAGCTAGCCATCACATCAAGAGCGCATTCAATGGAAGGAGAGAGGCACAACCCTCTCATTTTTCAAATTTGAATTTAATGTATTAAATGTTTGTAAGGCTGGTAGAGCCAAGTCGTGCCTTTGAGCATGTTGTAGTTTGTGTCACCTTTAATGGCTGACATGTTGATGGAGATCTAGATCCGATTCGGACTAGACAACCATTCAATGTAATTGAATGAAAATTAATGAGAGTTGGTGAGATGGAGGGAAGTGCTCGAGGAGCCCCCTTTTGTAAAAAGAACCTTTGTATATATAGGCGGTTAGTCTGTAGAGAGGTGGAGAAGAATAGAGAAAATAGGGAGAAGAGAGGAAGTCGTGACAGTGTTGTAGTCTGGGCTCACATTGTAAAAAGGCATTTCATATTAATACAATCAGAGCGATTTTTCCTGCATGTTATTTTGTGTATGTTGATGAATGTCTTTATGTCTTTATGATATGTTGTAGATGTATGTTAGATGTGCATTTGCAGGGATAGATAGCTTTCACTATCTGTTCAGAGTTCTTTGATTCCAGGTTTGGTTCTTTGTGGCTTCATGCAAGAGGTTGCATGATAGAAAACTGTGGGTTCTGTAAGCTAGTGCATAGAGTGCACTTCTGAATTCTGTGGAATTTGGACAGAGTTGTGCCAGGAGGGCACACCAGAGGAAGTCACTGAATCAAGGAGGAGGCCTCAAGGTTTCTAAACACATTGAAGGAAGAACTGTGCAGAGGAGGGCATAGGGAAGACATAATTTTTGAGAATTCTGTGAGACTCTACCAAGGGGGCATTGAGTGGATGCATAGGGTGCACAACAGGAACTATATTTCGAGTTTAGTGAGAAGACAGAGTCACTGAAGATTCTGTAGAAGCTCTGCCAGGAGGGTATCGAGTGAGTGCAAGGAGTGCACCAATAAGAACTCTCTTTTGAGTTCTAAGATAAGGGAAGTGTCACAGGGAAGACACTCACAAGGTTGTTGAATACCCTGTAGGCTCTGCAAGGTGTGCATCGAGCAGAAGGATGCCAAGAGGGCGTGAGGCATTTCTTTCCAAGAAATAGCCTTGAAAATGAGTTATTCGAAATCTCAGTAGCACAAGGAGTGTGGGAGAGTGGACTTGTTCTAAGTCCATAAGCTCAGAAGAGAAAGTGCAGGAAGAACGCACACAGAGAAATCCTTTCAAGGTTTCTGAGTTGATAAAGCTATCAGGAAGGGAAGCATTTCTATAACGTAGACGATACCCAAGGGAACTGGACTCGTAAGAGAATCATCAAAGGCCAAGACCTTTGAGCATCGAAAATATTCCAAGGGAAAGGAAGGAGCGCAAGCTCAGGAGGAGGAGCACAGCTGCCATTGGATCGGCATTGGAAGGACGAGATATAGACCATCAGAGTCTACATCCAGGCACATAGAGGAGCATGTAGGAGAATATATCTAGGCCTTCAGATCTAGCATAGAGGACCGATAGTCGTCAGATCCATAAGAAGGTGCGAGGGTTTTAAGTTCCTGGGAAGCCGCACAAAACGGTAGAACGGATGGCAGAAACTTTGGGGGAGAAGTGTCGAGTTGTCGTGAGCCATCGGATCCAGAAAATATGCACGAGGTTTAAACCTCATAACAACAGAAGTAAGAGGACTCATCCAGTCCCGAAAGCATTAGGACCGTCCATTTTGGAGGATAGGTGGCAGAAATATCGATCATCTCGTGAATTCGGACATCGTGAGCTGGGAGGCGGAGACTTGAGGTGGAGAGTTTAGAATGATCCTATGTGGATCTCGGACAGAGGGTTGGGGTCTGCATTTCACCAAGTGGTATCAGAGCTTCTTTCTATCTGTAGACTATAGGCAGAGGGAGGCAAAGTACATAATGAAAATACTCTAATACGCATCAAGTGGTATCATAGCCAACAAATTTTCTGTTTTCATATCATAAACAAGAGGAGGACTGTGAAGGGATACAGTCTGATATCATCAAGTGGTATCAGAGCAGGATTTTGCCCATATATTTCAGGAAAAAAAGGAAGATAGAGTGTTGGAGCTCTCTGATGATTGTTGCAAGGTGCGCATCAGTCAATAGACAGTCAGGAGGATTGTGGGAAAGGCTGGAAGCACTCACGGTTGCAGAGTGACAACAACAAGTTTTCTAGGAGGGAAGACAAAGGATGAAGATGGCTACTGAAGACCATGGGCATGGTCACAGGGAAGACCACAAGAAGAGTAAAAATCTAGAGATGGATCTAGAACTCGCTGAGGTGAGGGAAAGAATAGAGCATCTTGCATTGCGAATGCAGCAGGATGCAAAGACACATTGGGTGTATGAATGGCCTCTGAGGAGGAAAGTAAAGTGGCCAGTAAATAAATTGTTGGCCAGAAGACAACAAAGGCTATTGAGGAGGTGGTTGAGGTTTGTGAAAAGCCTTAGGGCCATAGAGGAGATGGTTCATTCCTGTGAACCAAAAGCTGGGAGAAATCTCAGTGATGATGAAGAAGAGAGATCGAGCAGAGATCTCATAGACTGCTAAGTGGGCAGAGATGGACTTTCAAATTGATAGGTGGGCAATAGAAAGAGATCAAGTGAAGGTATCGTATGCTACCAGGAGGGCAGTGCTGAAATTTCAAGTTTCCAGGTGGGCAATGAGATGAGATCATTGGAGGATCTCATAGACTGCCAGGAGGGCAAAGAGGAAATCCCATATTGCTAGGTGGGCAAGGGAGAGAAGTTGAGATTGTCTGAAGGTCTCATGAACTCAGAGGTGAGTTCGGATCAGCGAGAGGAGATGACAGAGAAGGAAGATCAGAAGAGCGTTTTGATGATTTGAGGGATAAGACTATTCCTACCAAGCAGTCGAGTGGAGGTCGATGCACAGGATGAAGGTGCAACAGAGGAAGAAGGACAACCAACAGAGATTGTCAAAGAGAAAGAAGAAATGGAGTAGAAGTCAAAATCTGCCCCAGCAAAAGAAGAGCATGCAGATAAGATGCTCACTCCATGGGAGATGGAGCTAGAAATGCTGGAGGATTGGTTGAACCATCCAGAGCCAATAGATGACTTCCATGAGCAGACAGTCATGCAAATGTTAGCAGAGGAGCATTTGAAGGAATCACTCAGAAATTTCAGCCAGGAAGCTGAACAGTTGATGATGATTGCAATGCCGAGGCATGCAGCAGCAGATGAAGGAAAATTCCAGTCTGAGGAGAAGCTGGAGATGCACCAGCAGGAGAAATGGAAGAAGCAAATCTGTTAGAAGGTAAAAGTACTACAGAATTGGATTTTGTAGTGAAGTGGCAACTCAATGCCACAAGAGAGGAAGAAGATGGCATGGGATATCTAGTTGGTCTACCCTTTTGCAGAGAAGAAGTGTAGTGGAGCCGGCTGCAAAAGCAAATCCAACCCAGGGAGTAGTTGGATGGGATAATTGAGGAGATCAGAAGGCTGATGATCAGATCAGCAGAAGCAGTCAGCAAAGGGAAGCTAAGCAGAGGAGAAATTGCCATAGAAGTAGGGCAAGAGAAGCAACAGTAGCAGCAAAGCGATGGAGCGAATGGATAGCTCCAAAGAACTATTTGGGATCCAGAGGGATTTCGACAGCCATGTTGGGAAGCTCATGAGCATGAGCTCATGAATTTTTCATAGCAGAGGAGTATGATGCAGGAGCATCACTCCAATCTGGCTACGTGCCATCCAGCCAACACATCAAGAGCACATTCAATGGAAGGAGAGAGGCACAACCCTCTCATTGTTCAAATTTGAATTTAATGTATTAAATGTTTGTAAGGCTGGTAGAGCCAAGCCGTAACTTTGAGCATGTTGTAGTTTGTGTCTCCTTTAATGGCTGACATGTTGATGGAGATCTAGATCCGATTTGGACTAGAAAACCATTCAATGTAATTGAATGAAAATTAATGAGAGTTGGTGAGATGGAGGGAAGTGCTTGAGGAGCCCCCTTTTGTAAAAAGAACCTTTGTATCTATAGGCGGTTAGTCTGTAGAGGTGGAGAAGAATAGAGAAAATAGGGAGAAGAGAGGAAGTCGTGACTCTGTTGCAGTCCGGGCTCACATTGTAAAGAGGCATTTCATATTAATACAATCAGAGCAGTTTTTCCTGCATGTTATTCTGTGTATGTTGATGAATGTATTTATGTGTTTATGATATGTTGTAGATGTATGTTAGATGTGCATTTGCAGGGATAGATATTTTTCACTATCTGTTCAAAGTTATTTGATTCCAGGTCTGGTTCTTTGTGGCTTCATGCAAGAGGTTGCATGACAGAACACTGTGGGTTCTGTAAGCTAGAGCATAGAGTGCACTTTTGATTTCTGTGGAATTTGGACAGAGATGTGCCAGGAGGGCACACCAGAGGAATTCATTGAATCAAGGAGGAGGCCTCAAGGTTGTTGAACACCTTGAAGGAAGAAATGTGTAGAGGAGGGCACATTGAAGACAAAATTTATGAGAATTCTGTGAGACTCTGCCAAGGGGGCATTGAGTGGATACATAGGGTGCACAACAGGAACTATATTTTGAGTTCAGTGAGAAGACAGAGTCATTGAAGATTCTATAGAAGCTCTACCAGGAGGGCATCGAGCAAGTGCAAGGAGTGCACCGAGAAGAACTCTCTTTCGAGTTCTGAGATAAGGGAAGTGTCACAGGGAAGACACTCACAGGGTTGTTGAATACCCTGCAGGCTCTGCAAGGTGTGCATCGAGCAGAAGGACGCCAAGAGGGCATGAGGCATTTCTTTCCAAGAAATGACCTTGAATCTGAGTTATTCGAAATATCAGTAGCACAAGGAGTGTGCGAGAGTGGACTTCTTCTAACTCCATAAGCTCAGAAGAGAAAGCGCAAGAAAAACGTGCACAGAGAAATCCTTTCAAGGTTTCTGAGTTGATAAAGTTGTTACGAAGGGAAGCATTTCTATAACACAGATGAGACCCAAGGAAACTGGGCTCGCAAAAGAATCATCGAAGGCTGAGACCTTTGAGCATCGAAAATCTTCCAAGGGAAAGGAAGGAGCGCAAGATCAGGAGGAGGAGCACAACTGTCACTAGGTCGGCACTAGAAGGACGAGATCTGGACCATTGGAGTCTACGTCAAGGCACATAGAAGAGCGCACAGGAGAATAGATCTGGGCCATCATATCTAGTGTAGAGGATCGATATATGTCGGATCCGAAAGAAGGTGTGAGGGTTTTAATTCCCTGGGAATCCACACAGAAGGGCAGAATGGATGACGAAAACTTTAGGGGAGAAGTGTCGAGTTGTCGTGAGCTGTCGGATCCAGAAAAGGTGCACGAGGTTTAAACCTCATAACAGTAGAAGGAAGAGGACTCGTCTAGTCCCAAAAGCATCAGGACCGCCATTTTGGAGGATAGGTGGTAGAGATCTGGATCATCTCGCAAATTCGGGTATTGTGAGCTGGGAGGTGGAGACTTTTGTGCTACAAACCCCCAAGCCATGAGATCGTGATTCGACCTAAACCGTCAATCGAGGAGGAAGGAGAGTCGTGAGATGTGGCGCCTCGCTACATCGTGTATCGGGGTTTCGGAGGGTGAAGGAGTTGCACCTTGATTGCTAAAGTTGCGAAGTGTCGAGCGTCGAGGGCTCGCATGAACACGTGTCACATTCATTACGTGGGGACTGCATGTTTGACAGGTGGCACAAACATAGAGCGCACAGAAAAAGGTGGAAGTAGGCGACAGGTGGCATACACGCGTCATCTTGGAAGGGGTCAACCCATCGTTGACTTATCGTGCCTCAGCATTTCGTAAAGGAGGAGCATGAGGGCTCAGCACTCCAACTCACGAAGTTACGAGTTGCGAGTAGTCCTAGAGTTAGGCCCTAGCCGATGGTCGCTTGTAGAGGCGCTAGCAAGGAGGAGCCATACCCGTGTCACATTCTTGGGTATCGATGTTTGGAGAAAGAGGAGTCGAGGGTATTCAACTCACGAACTCGCGAGTTGAGAAAAGAACTTGCACTAAGGCCCGGTTGTGGTCGCATGGAGACGTAAGGTTCGTGCCTGGTGTTAAATTGCACAAGGTGGGTTTTCACGAAGGACCTGTGGATTCGTTGAAGGTTCTAGCAGGGAACCATAGGAGCCGCTTCGGCTCGAGGAGAGTTTAGAATGATCCTGTGCAGATCTCGGATAGAGGGTCGGGGTCTGTGTTTCACCATTTGGTGTTACAGGGAAAAAATGCATCACGTTTCTGATTTTGGCACTCAGTCTGGCACTCCTTCTAGTACTCGATCTGGTACCCAGTCCGACACTTCGTCCAACACTGCATCTTTCAAAAAAGTGATGGGTGATTTGGCGGTTATGGTATTGGCGGCCAGTGGTGGGTGAATTAGGAACATTGATTTTTCTCATGCTTGCCCCCTCTAGCTATCGAACCCTTGACAATTCGGTTTAAGTTGTTAAGCAGGGTGATTATTGGATCGCTCTATTTTGGCAGTTAGGGCACCATTAATGTAATTTGCCAATTTTAGAAGTGGTTTGACCCTCCTGTGGTCCACCACTTAGTCTGTAAATATTATAAATACCACTGTAGTGGTAATATAGAAGTTAGGTAGGCAAAGTATCAATGTGATAGAGAAAAACATGATTTTACTCTATTTTTCCATTTTCCATCGCCAGATTATATAAAAACCATGTTTTTGAGTTTTCATGGTGAAATCAAATTGTTGAGTTCGTGGTGTGCTTTTAGGAAGTGACCATGACTTGCTGGGGGGGCCACCAGTAGTTTGGTAACTGTTCTTTAAGTTGTTTATGAATTTCATAGTTTAGTTGTCTCGTTTTTCCTGTACATGCATTATTATTTTGTTAATTAATTTGTTGTTGTAGTTTAATTGTCTTAACTCTCTTTTGCAAGTTAGTATGAAGGTTTGTGTTAGAATGCGTTGATCTTGTAGTTAGGAACGAATTTGCAAATTCATAGACTAACCCCATGTGAAATTAGATATTAGATTATGTTTTATTTATTATTTTAGAATTAAATTTAAAACAAAGATTAAAACAGAGTAGAACAAAGTTTTATTTTGAGTTTTCTTTAACAAGGATTTGATGGATGGATAGAATTAATTTTAGTTTTTAATTATAGATTGCTTATTTCATTTTTATGTAGATATTTCTTAATTAGTTGTTGGTTAATGTATTTAGTAGTTTACTTTTTAATGTCACGCATTAATTTATGTTATTAAGCATTTTACTTATTACATTTTGAATTGTTAAGATAGATATAGCATAGTTTCACTTTATGTATTTTCTTTCCTAGAATTAGATTTCAATCACAATTCTTAGTTAATGGTTGAGTTTAAGTATGAATTTTTCTTACATAGTATATAAGTACAATTATGATCTCGTTATATTGTTGATGGTTAATAAATGAACATGCAGGGTAATTAACATTGTTTCCATAATGGCTAAATTCTCATTGGATTGTTTAATCCATACCTTTCACTTTGCTATTGAGATCAGTGTTGAGCTTATACCACTTGAATTATCCTTTGTTTTCAAGTGCCATTGAGATATCATACGACACCAGAGACATTCACACAACCACCAACACTATATTTGAATTGTCATAGGTTAAAAGATAGTTTCCTGCTTTCGTAGGTCGGAAGATATAGTTTCTTGCTTTCATAGATAGTTTTATTGATGTTGTAGGGTAGATAGTCTCTCTTGCTTTGATAGATTAAAGATGAGTTTTTCTTATCATAGATTATAGGTTAGTTGTTAGTTATTCTTGCTTTCAATTAAATAGATTTCCTTTTATGAATTAGAAATAGTTTGAAGTTTGAATTAAGAATATAGTTCACTTGCCTCTTAGGTTAGATAGTTGTTCAATGAGAAGTTTTAACTAGATTACTTACAGTAGAAGTTATCTTAGAGTAGTTAGTTGTTTACTTGCTTTAATAGGTTAGTTAGTTGTCTTGCTTACTTGTTTACTTGCTTTAATAGGTTACTTGCTTGCTTGTCCATTCTTGCTTTGATAGTGTAGTTTCTTGTTTATTTACTTGTTTTAATAAGGTAGTTTCTCATTGAATTTAGGTAGGCAAGTTAAGTAGTTTTCTTTTGTCATTTTCTTATCGTTATGCTTAATAGTTGCTTTTGCTTATTGTTATGAACTAGTTTTCTTTACATAGGGTTTTTACTTTCTTTCTTAGAAATATCCATCGAACCTTTGTTCAAAGGTTTCTTAGGGTACACATTTTGTGTTGCTTAGTAGAGTTTGATCATTAGATAGATTTGCTTGAATAGATTAACCCTTAGATAGCCACTTCCTTAGTTAGACTATACTACTACCAACCCTTCTACCTTTGGCATATATTTTGCTACAACTCTAAGTTTACTTACCCCGGGTTAACAATTTAATTGAGGGTTTTTAGTGTTTTTTTAGTGCATATAGAACACCCATCATTTTTGGTGCCACTGTCGGGGAGTTGTCTTAAGGTAAAAAGTAGTTAGGAGATAGATCATTCCTATACCTTAGCATTAGATTGGTGGCAGGGGAACTTTAAGACGAGAGGTAAGAACCTGTGCATCTGCTATTGCAGGCTCCCCCAAACCCAATGGTAGTTTTTCTTTTTGTTTTTGTTTACTTCCATGAATAGACCTAGAAACCAAATGGTATCTTTTTCTTTTGTTTTTTCTTTCTTTCATGAATAGACCTAGAGACCCAAAAGGTAGATACATTAAATCTGAATCAGACCTTTCAACCAAGGTTCCTTCTGATCTCTTTGGGGGAAGGAACGTTCCACTTATAAAATTTGCAGACCGATACCGAAAAACAAGAGCTAGCTCAACTCAAAGATCTAAGGTCATCTTTGAAGAGACTAACACAGGGAGCATTATAGAACAAGAAATTGAAGCATCAATCATATTAGGATAAGAGGCAAGACCACTCAAGCCTTCCACAGAACCAAACAATACAACCTTTGCTTTTACACCACCACCAGGAGACCCTAATTTTGAAGACATCATAGACCCTGAACAGGTGAATATTTTTTTTGGTAGTTCAACCAATGTAATTATCTCTCAAACTGACATAGAACTTTGGCACCAATAGTCTCAACTGGCTTGAGTAGAGTCCTAGACATCTGATACGTAGGAAGACCTTTCCATCAGAGGGAAACCTTGTTCTCTTCAAAGATAAAACCACCTAGGTACTCTCTTTTTGGAAACCAAGCCAAAATGGATGATCAAGAGGACCATAATAATGTAATACATGGGGAGGAAGAAGAAACTAGAAACCAAACCGAAACTACCTTCGGGTTTCCAATTTTAGACACCACTCCAAATGTCAAAATGAAGAATATTCCTCTCTCAGCATTGCCTACCTTTTATCGTAAAAACAATGAAGATCCAGAAAACTTCCTATTTGAATTTGACATCTTATGTAGGAGCTACAACTACATACAAGATGCCCAGAAACTAAAACTCTTTCCTGCCACCCTCAAAGACTCCTCACTAAGATGGTTCATGGGGTTGGGAATCTCCAGTATTAGGGCTTGGGAAGCCATGAAATACATATTTATTAAGAAGTACCAAGACTACTGCAAGACCAAAGAGTCTCGTAATGACATATTTAAAATCCAACAGTTAGAAGACGAGACCCTTGAAGATTATATGGAAAGATTTGGTTATATCTCCCAGAAGTCAAAATACCATTACCTCCCAGAGGATGCAATTAGGGCTCTTTTCCTTAAGGGAATTTCAGAAGAATATCTAGAGATGCTTAACCTGATGGCATTAGGTGACATCTCCCATAAACCGTTTTCCAAAATATGTGAAATGTGTAAAAATTACTCAAGAAGTAGAGACAAAACAAGAAATAATGTTCGAGACCCTTACAATAGAAACTTAAAACCAGTTAGTTCAGGTGGTATTACGAGAGCGGAGATAGGGAAACTTTTGGAAAACTTCAAAACAAATATCTTAAGCACAATAGGTTCCCATTTGAACACCCTAAAAATAAAAAAGAAACAGGAGGAGGAAAATGCAGCAATGAGCATATATTGCCCAAGATGTAGGAGGAAGCATTCCTCAAGGGAATGCCCATTAGATAACATTTCAGTTTGTGGCTTTTGTACAGAACACCATGTGACTGAAAAATGTCCATGATTTCCCAGTTTATTAGCCATCTATAGGAGTGGAGATCCTGGGGAGTCTTCTTATGCACCTAGGAGGCCATGGCAGCCTAGGAACCAACCCACATACCCGGATCTACAATCTCAAGTTCCACCCTATTATCAACAACAACAACAGTGGAACTCACCAGGTTGGAAAAAAATGGTCTACTCAGTACCAACATCCTTGGTTTCAAGGATGGAGAGGAGGACAAAACAAAGGAAACCCTCAAGCTCCACCTATCCCTATGTCCAACCATCATTATCCTCAGTTCCCATCGAACACTCCACAACTTCTGTCAGGTTTTGTTCCACCACCTTTACCTCCTATTCCACAACAACAACCACTACAATACCATAATGAAAGCACCCCAAGACCAACATTATTACTGACACATATAGTGTCGAATCCCAATAATAAGCCCCCTCAACCTCTTCACAATGTTGAGATGCAGGCCTTCCTGACACATGTTATTACTCTCGTTCCATTACAAGAAATTCAACTAAGATCAGGAAAAGTTCTGGAGAGGTAGAGATCTTCAGTAGTCATCTAGGAATAATAAGAAGAAGAAACCACCAAACAACCCATGGATGACACTAGGTGGGAACATGTTATTATCCCGAAGAATCAAGAACCCAAGCTTCCCCAAAATGAACCTTCACAAATTACGAAGGTCCCTCCTTATCCAGACCGATTGGTAATCGAGAAACCTACCACTCGACTAGAATTTGACATTTTGAATGAATTGAAAAATATTTGTGTCAAGATTCCCATGCTTCAAGCCATTAAAGACATTCCAATCTACAGTAAGGTAGTCAAAGAATTGTGTATTAAGAATCTAGGTAGGAAGCAAAACGACCCCCCTACAGTACACTTGATAGGAGGACTCTTCGAATACAGATCAGAGCAACCAAAACTAGCAAACTATGGGAACCCATAAAACCCCATAGTGACCATAACCATTGATGAGGTCTCCATTGGAAACACTCTCATAGACCTAGGGGCAACCATCAATGTTATCATCGCTACTACCTTGGAACAATTACAATTACAACCTCTTCTCCAGCCTACCCCAACCATTTTGGAATTAGTAGATCAGACTAGGGTTATACCTAAAGAAATTTTAGATGATATCATGGTTACTTTATCCCCATGGGAGTAACCACTAGATTTTCTTGTCATTCACTCAAAGGATCCTACCAAAGGCCATCCCGTCATTTTGGGAAGACCGTGGCTAGCCACAACCAGTGCATTTATTGGCTGTAGAGAAGGAGAAATGACCATATCAAATGGTCTCTCTATCCAGAAGCTCACCATTTACCCTCCAACTCAACCTATTATGGAGAATCTATGGTAGCTTGAATGTCCATATGAGAATGAGGACTAGAAAGAACCTATATTGCCAAGTGACCATGCATGGGTAGTTTAGGAGCACACAATAAAAAATGTGTTAAACCAAATTATTTATGCTATCACATGTGTGGATTTTCCACAGTCTTTTCCCTAATTTGAGTACATGTTTGGGGAAGAATTTCAAGAAAAATTAGACCCATCCATTTTTTCTTCAACATCTTTTATTTTTGAGATAGATGAGTCTATCACGTCTTATACTATGCCCTACGAGATTAGTCCAGGGAAATTTTTCCATATAAACTTCGGGCTAGATAAAGACCAACAGAAATAGTTAGTAGATATCCTTAAAGAACAATCAGGAGCATTTGCCTGGGAATACATTAACATGAAGGGTATACACCCCAACACATGCATCCATCATATATATACCCAGGGGGAAGTAACACATGTTAGGCAACCCCAGAGAAGGATGAACCCAACACTTAAAGATACAGTCAAGGAGGAGATCCAAAAGTTTTTAAATGTTGGATTTATCTATCTCATCTCCAATAGTAAGTGGGTATCCCTGCTTGTAGTGGTTCCAAAGAAGGTGACCGGGAAATGGAGAATTTGTGTTGATTTTCGGGAAATCAACAAAGCCACTCTGAAAGACTACTTTCCTCTTCCTTTCATTGACCAAGTTCTAGATACCTTGTCTAGAAAGAAGTATTTTTCCTTTCTAGATGGGTACAGTGGGTACAATCGGATTCTTATAGCACCCGAGGACCAGGACAAGACTACCCTTACTTGTCCTTGGGGCACCTATGCCTATAGGGTCTTACCATTTGGATTGTATAATGTTGTTGCCACATTTCAATGAGGAGTATTAGGGATATTTTTCGATCTTATTCATGATTGTGTGGATGTCTACATGGATGACTTCACAGTCTATGGTAACACTTACCAGGAAGCCTTAGATAACTTAGAAAAAGTCCTCATCAGATGCCAGGAAATGAACCTATCTCTAAGTCATGAAAAATGAAAAATGTCACTAACTGAAGGAGTGGTTCTAGGACATCATGTTTCGTCTAAAGGGATAAAATTTGATCCTCCAAAGATTGAGGTCATTGTAAGACTTCCAACCCCCAAGAATTAGAAAGAGGTGAGAATATTTCTTTGACATTCCGGATATAACCGACGGTTTATTGAAAATTTTACAAAGATTGTTGCACCTATGTTTGGATTACTAATAAAAGATGTTGATTTTGTTTGGACTGTGTAGTGTCAAACTTCCTTTGAAACCCTAAAAGCTAAGCTGTCTGTGGCACCGGTTCTTAGAGGTCCCAATTGGACTCTCCCATTTCATATATCCACTGATGCCTTTGACACCGCAATAGGGGGGGTATTAGGGAAGAAAGAGGACCAACAGTCCTATGCCATTTATTTTTTGAGCAAGAACTTGTCCCCTACTGAGTTAAACTATACAGTCACCGAGAAATAATTCTTGGCGGTTGTTCATGCTATTAACATTTTTTTTCATTACATTACAGGTTATGAAGTATTTTTACATACCGATCATTCCTCCATTAGATTTCTCATGAACAAACCCATAACTAATGGCCGAGTGACCAAGTGGCTTTGGTTATTGCAAGAATTTAATATCATTGTGCTTGACTGACCTAGAAAGGATAATGTAGTAGCTGACTTTCTTTCCTGAATAAAAAATGACGATGATGGCATCCCTGTAGATGATAGTTTTCCAGATGAGCATCTTTTTTCCCTCTCTGTCAATACCCCATGGTTTGCAGATATGGAAAACTATCTGGCTACTAGGAAGTGACCATCTCATTTGTCACCTCATGAAAAGCGAAAAATTATTACACAGAGTGCTAATTACTCTTCGGTTGGTCATGATCTTTTTCACACACGTCCTGATTTGATTATTCGTAGATGTGTCCAAGAGGATGAGGTATCTAAAATACTACAAAGTTGTCATGATGGACCATGTGGTAGCTATTGTTCTGACAAATGTACAACATATAAGGTGTTACATTCGGGTTACTATTGGCCTATCATTTTCAAAGATGCTGCCAAGTATGTGAGAAGTTGTGATACTTTCCAAACGATAGGAAGACCTGCGTCAGCTGACAAAATTCCTTTGCATGCCCAAGTTATGATAGAACCCTTCGAAAAATGGGCCCTCGAATTTGTAGGACCAATTTCACCCATGTCCTATAGGAAGAACTATATTTTGGTTTGTACTGACTATGTCACCAAATGGGTAGAGGAAAAAGCCCTATTCCGGGCTATAGAGAATTTTGTTGTCGAATTCATCTATGAAGACATCTTTACCTGCTTCGGTGTCCCTCATGAAATTTTTACCGACCAAGAAACTCAATTCACTTCCAAGCTTATGAGAGAGCTAACAATGAAATATGGGATTAAACACTGTAAATCTTATCCATACCATATGCAAGCCAATGGTCAGGTAGAATCTACAAACAAAGTTCTGGAAGCCATATTGACCAAGACTGTTTAGTTACATCACTGGGATTGAGCTGATAGGCTCCCAAAATCTTTATGGGAATACCAGACCACCTGGAGAAATACCACTGGGCATACCCCTTATGAGCTAGTGTACGAGAAACAAGTACTTCTACCAATAGAATTCCAAGTAAGGACCTTTCATATTGCCGTAGAATTGGGATTGAACTTAGATGAGGCTCAGAAGAAACAAGCCCTACAACTGAATGAGTTGGATGAAATCAGGCAAGATTCCATCCAATGAACAATATTAGTCCAAAACCACAGGAGCAAGTGGCATGACAAGTTTATTAAGAAGAAACACTTCCAACCTAGTGATTGGGATCTATTGTTTGATTCCTGATTCAAAACCTTCAAAGGAAAACTCACCACCTGGTGGTTGGGCCCTTACGAGGTAGACACTATATATGGCAATGGAGCTGTAAAAATTAAAACAATTGATGATGGACAAGTCTCCTTTGTAGTAAATGGACACCGACTCAAATTTTATCATAAGCCCATTTCCAAAGAGGAATTTCTACAGGTCATGTCAACTGACAAGGCATTGGCCTTAGTAGATGGGGAAGTCCCCCCTTTTTCTTGAAAAGTTTTATGAATTTCCTACTGTATATATGTAAATAGTTTTTGAAATTTTGTTAATAAGGAAAATCTAGATATTTATGTAAGTATTTATTTCACCAGGAGTACACAGTTTCAAGGATCTTTCTTCAAAACATCGTTACACTTGAATTCTGTGTCTGCTAAAGCATCAAATGAATATTGAATTACTGTAATTAGCCATATTTTTGCAAAAATTATCATTTTTTTAGGCATTCTTAAGCAGTTGCTCTTGAAAATCCTCACCATTGTATAAGGAAGTGATACCATAACTATCAAGCCTAGAGGCCTCTCGTATAGTTTTTCCAAGAAACCCGAGTAAGTGAGTCAAGTGTCTTTATCAAAGAGTAACAAGGAGGTCTAATTGTTGATTGTGGAGCCTGATTATCTTCCTGATTCAAAGGTATTTTTAATTTCAGCCGTGTTTATACCCCAAGAAGTATTTACACCCCAGAAGTATGTACACTCTTCCACGCGGGGGAGTGCAGGGGGGGTACCCCCTCTACGGGGTCCTGGGGGGCTATCCTCCCAGTTGGGGGGTCTGGGGGCAAGCGAGGGTTCAGGGGAAACGTCCCTTGATGGGGGTTCGGGGGTGAAGCCCCCGAAGGAAAAATTGCCTTGTAAATATATATTGTAATTTCATTGTAAATCTGGACCATTCATTATAAGGTCACAGATCTAACGGTAGAAATTATGTTAGGGTTTTTTTCCTTAAAAGGCAACCCTCTGTTATGAGGGAAATGTATTGCGGCTATGTATTATGGTGAGTATTGTGTTCTGAGAGAGGAGACTGTGAGAGAAATAAGAGGAAGTTACAACGGGTTTTATTGTAGGTTGTATCCCTTCATTTACTAGATAATAATAAAGGAAGGACCTGGCAATTTCTCTGTTGGACATAGCCCACAATGGGTGAACCACGTAAATCTGTGTCTCTCTTGTATTGTGTATCTTCTGTGTTTTGTTTTCACATTTGTTTTATTTTATTGCTCCACGGTCCTATTTTTCTAACAACTAGTATCAGAGCGAAAGGTAACTCGCAGGAAAAGAGGGTTCCTGGTTCAAGTGGGAGCAATGTTGGAAGATGGAAAATTTAGGGTCAAGAAATTTAATAGCCAAAACTACCAGTTATGGAAGATGTAGATGGAAGAATATTCATATCAGAAGGATCTAATCCTACCATTGGGCGTAATGGCAAAGAAGTCGGTGGCTACGAAGGAAGAAGAATGGGAGATTCTTGACAGAAAGGCTCTAGGAACGATACGGCTGAGCCTGGCAGCATCGGTGGCTTTCAATATTTCCAAAGAAAAGACAACGAAAGGTTTGATGGACGCATTGGCCAAATTGTATGAAAAACCCTCAGCGTCCAATAAGGTATTTCTAATGAAGAGATTATTTAATATGAAGATGTTGGAAGGTGGGTCTATTGCAGATCATTTAAATGATTTTAATACGGTTACTAATAAACTAAGTTCTGTAAAAGTGGACTTTGATGATGAGGTCAGAGCTCTTCTAATCTTATGCTCATTGCTAGAAATATGGAACGGCTTGGTCATGGTTGTAAGTAACTTTGTCTCTAGTTCAAATACTTTAAAATTTGATGATGTTGTTGGTGTTATCCTTAGTGAGGAAAT
>CBVK0100184842.1:148-18281 GCA_900067695.1 Picea abies
AGCTAAAGCAGTCCTTAAGGTTTTTATTTCAAATTCCACAGGAAAGACAACACTCTTTCCATAGACTAATTCATAGGGAGAGAATCCTATAGTATTTCTCCAGGTAGTTCTGTAGGTCCATAATGCTTCAGGGATCCTGTAGGACCAATCCTTTCTATTTTCCTTCACTGTTTGTGTTAGATTGGCTTCTATTACTTTGTTTGTGCTTTCTACCTGTCCATTGGCTTGGGGGTGGTATGATGTAGTCATTCTATGCTGAATATGATATTTGTGAAGGGTATCTTTGAAACCATGAGAAGTGAAAGGAGGTCCTCCATCTGTAACAAATTCTCGTGGAACTCCAAATCTGATGAAGATGTCTTTAAATAACAAATTTATAATTGCTTCTTCGGTTGCTCTGTGGAGTGCTTTGGCTTCCACCCATTTAGTCATGTAGTCAGTGCATACCATTATCTAAAATTTTTGATTAGATGGGGGGTTGATGGGTCCAAGAAAGTCTAAGGCCCATCTTTCAAATGGTTCAAGTACTATCTGGGGGTTTAATGGCATTTCATCTCTATAATTAGGTTGGCCTACTCTTTGGTAGCTATCACAGGCCCAGACATATTTCTTTGCATCTTTGAAGAGTGAGGGCCAATAGTACCCCATCTTGAGAATTTTATGTGTTGTTCTCTTATCAGCAAATTGCCCTCAAGGGCCATCATGACAAGATTTTAGTAGATCATAAACCTCATCTTCTGTAATGCACCTTCAGATTTCTTGATCAGGTCCTGTATGGAAAAGAAACCCACTTATCCAACTATACCGAGCACTTTGATGGATGATTCTTCTTTTCTCTCGGTGGGATAGGTGTGGTGGTAACTTCCCTGCAACCAAGTAGTTAGCAATGTATGCATACCAAGGTGAGTGGGCAGAAACTGCAAATAGATATTCATCAGGAAATGAATCATCTACTGGGGTATCATCTTTAGGTGTCAATCGAGAAAGGAAATCAACAACTACATTCTCTTTTCCTAGTCTATCTACAATTGTAATATCAAATTCTTGCAATAATAGTAGCCATCTGGTGACTCTAGCATTTGTGATAGGTTTGTTCATTAAGTATTTGATAGCTGAGTGATCAGTATGGAAAAAAGTAGAATAGCCAGTAATGTAATGTCTAAATTTATTAATGGCATAGATAACTTCTAAGAGTTCCTTCTCGGTGATTGTATAATTGCGTTCAGCAGGAGTCATATTCTTGTTGATGAAATAGATAGCATACGGGAGATGATTTTCTTCTTGTCCCAAGACAACTCCTATTGCAGTATCTGAAGCATCAGAAGATATATGAAATGGAAGTGTCTAATTAGGTCCTCTAAGAATAGGAGCTATAGATAACTGATGTTTAAGTGTATTAAATGCTTCCTGGCAAGAATTAGTCCATTTAAATTCAACATTTTTCATCAGTAATACAAACAGGGGAGAAGCTATTTTGGAAATTTTTTTGATAAATCTTCTGGAGTATCCAGCATGTCCTAGAAAACTTCTTACCTCTGTTTGGATTTTGGGAGTAGGAAGATCCTTAATGACTTGTATCTTGGATGGTTCTACCTGAATTCCTTGAGATGAGATAAAATGTCCAAGCACTATTCCTTCACTCATCATCATATGACATTTTTCTGTACTTAAGGAAAGTTGGGCTTGTATGCATCATTTGAGTACTTTCTCAAGGTTTTGTAGTGCTTCCTGAAAAGAAACACCATAAGGAGTAAAGTCATCCATAAAGATTTCCATAGAGTCATTAAGCATATCAGAAAAGATTCCTAAAACTTCTCTTTGGAAGGTTGCTGGTGCATTACATGGTCCAAATGGAAGGACTCTATAAGAAAAGGTTCCCCAAGGGCTAGTAAAAGTGGTTTTATATTGATCTTGAGGTGCAATTTTGATCTGGTTATACCCACTGAAACCATCTAAAAATGAGAAAAATTTCTTCCCTGACAAATTATCTAACACCTGATCAATGAATGGTAATGGAAAGTGATCTTTTTGAGTGGCTTTATTTAAAGCTCTATAATCGACACATACTCTCCATTTCCCATTTTTCTTAGGAACTATTACCAATGGGGAAACACATTCACTATCTGATATAGGATAAATAAACCCTGCATTGAGCAATTTTTGAAGTTCTTCTTTCAGGATTTCTCTTAAATTAGGGTTCATTCGTCGCTGAGATTAGCAGATTGGCTGACAATATTCCTTAATATATATTCGATGAGTACATAATTCAGGAGAGATTCCTTTCATATCTATCTAATCCCATTCGAATGCTTCTTTATTTTCCAGAAGTAACTTCATTAATTGTTGTGTTTCAGCATCTGTTAGATTAGGGTTTATGTTCAGTGTTTTGCTAGGTTCAATTTCTACTGGTATGATTTTAGAGGAGATGGTGTTAGATGTTTGAAGTGGGCTTTCCGAGTTGAGGTTTTCTTGATTATCAGACTCCATCAGTGCAGTTAGTTTGTTATGAGTTTCTGGAGTCACAGAGGAAGGTTCGCAAATAAAATTATTAATTACTTCATCCTCGGTAGAGTCTTTCAGGCTTAGAGCTTGTCTGATAGTCAAGAGGGGTTGATTAGGTTGATCATCAAAATCTACCCATACAGAATTATCATTATTAATCAGGGGTGTAGCGTGAGGGTAGAGGGTGAGATGTTTAGTTTCGTAACCGTTTGAAATTGTCATTGAACCTGATCTATAGCTAATAAAAGCATCTGTTGTGGCTAGCCAAGGTCTACCCAAAATTAGAGGGTGCCCCCCCAACTTTGTTTTGGGTTGTAGTACCACAAAGTCACCCGGATAATTCCAGGATTCTACAGAGATACTAAGGTCTTCAATGACTCCTTCTGGTTTAATTGTGGATCGGTCAGCCAATTCTAGGATAGTTGGGGTGTCTCTGACTTCATTTTGCAGTTGTAGTAGTTGTAAGGTTTCCAGAGTCATGATATTGATAGCGGCACCTAGGTCTACCAGGAATCGAGGGGTTATCGTTTTTCCAACTTGTACTGAGATGGTAGGGTGGCCAGGATCACCATATTTAACTGGGGGAGCTTTACTTGACATCAGTGCAGAAAAGTCTCCCATAACATGGACTGTAAGGGGATCCTTAGTTTTCCTACCAGGATTTTTAACACAAATGTCTCGCATCGTCCTGGCATAGATTGGTATGTATTGAAGTGCTTGTAGTAGAGTAATTTTGACATATAGATTTTGTAATTCCCCTAGAATATTGAAGGCTGGTGGCTCAGGCATTTTTGTCAAGGCTAAACGCTCAGGAAATGGTGGTTTTTCTGTTTCAGCAGCATTATTAGAGGATGATTGTACCTCTTCAGGTACATCATGCTTTTTTGTTTCCTCTTTATTAGAGGAGGTAACATTAGCTATGGAAGGTTCCACTGTTCTCCCAGATCGTAAATGAATATCGTTGCATTGTGCAGGGAGAAGAGAAAGTGTAGGCTAGTTATAAATATCAATGCACTGCACAACTTTATTATTTGGGTTAGGGTTAGGTTGTACAGGTAGCTGGGGTCTCATCATTTGATTGTTTGGTGGAGTACCTACTGGTAAGGAGAGTGGTTGTAGGAATTGCGATTGAGGTAATTGATTTTGGAAGCGGGGTTGTTGTCCTCTCCAATTTTGATTCCATTGGTTCTGATATGGTTGTTTTTGCTGTGGAGGCCAAGGAGACCACATTGATGGATCAACAAAGGGTGGGTTAGTTTGTTGCATGGGTGGGTAAGTTTGTTGCATGGGTGGGTAATTCATTTGATTAGTGTATTGCATTTGATTATAGGGGGGTAACTCATTTGATTGAAAGAAGAATAATTATTCCAACAATTAGAAGATGCAAATGGCATGTTAGGATTCATACCTTGTCCCTACGGTTGCCATTGCCTTCTTTGTGTCAACAGATAGACAGCTTCAGCTTCTTCGTCCATTGGTTGTAATGCTACCTTGATCTCTGGTAAAGATGGACATTATTGAGTATCATGATCTTTATCACAGATGGTGCAGATTGGCTTTTTGTCTAATGGACATTCTCTTCATGGGTGCTTGTCTCTGCATTGAGAACAAAAGATGGACAGGGATGGTTCTGCTTCTGCTTGCTTCTTCTTAATCTGCAGGGTGTCAATTTGTGAGGCAAAAGAGCTTAAAATTTTAGTTTTAAAACCTTCAAGTAAATTACCTATCTCGGCTCTTGTTGCTCCCCCACTGGCTGATTTTTGGACTCTTGAAAATGTGGTGTCCCTGTTGTTTGATCTATTTCTTGAAGCTCCTCTTGAACATCTTTTGCATAAATTAACAATTTCATCGTATGGTTCCTTAGATATGTCTCCTTTTCCAAGCATGTTCAACATATCTAGATAATCATCCCTTACTCCTTTTAATAATATAGTTTTAAGAATGTATTTACTTACATTGGGGTGACTGGATCTTTGTAGATTGTATTGTAGCCTTTCTACAAAGTCCTCCAGATTTTCATCCTCTTTCTACATCATCTTAAATAGTTCCTCCCTCTTTTCTCTTGTTCAGCAGTAGTCCTGGTATTTGTTCAGGAACTTCTATTTCATTTGGTCCCATGTTGTGATTACATGGCCTCCAAGACTCATAAACCATATTAGTGCATTGCCTTTTAGTGTTGCTGGAAATAGATTTAATTTTTTAGCATTGGAAATGTAATCATAACTTCTACATAATATATCAAACTCAAAAAGAAATTCATTAGGATCTTCTGAAGACAAACCATGAAAATTAGATAGTGTTGAGAGTGGAATGTTTTTCATGGGGGCTACTCCTCTAGGAAGATCGCTGATAGGAAATCCTAATGTAGAGAAAGAGTTTTCATCATTTACCTCTCCTTCAGGACCTGCCTGTTCTTCGTGATGCAATTCTTCATTGTACTCATCCGTGTTTTCTTCTGTCTGTTCCCCTGCTGCACTTGCTCTATCCTCAATGTTTCTGGCTGGTTTTTGAACTGTCTCAGGACACCAAAATTCTTTCCCTATTTCAAAGTTTTCTTGAAATGAAGGCTGGGACTTTTGTTTCCAAAGGTTTGGTCATTGAGCAGCAGATTCAGACTTTGATATAATCTCGTCAATGTAAGTCTTTCTTCCTCCTTTTCCTTTTCCCTTGCCACCTATAGGGTCAATATGTTTGGGGTCTCCATGTCCTTTCATGCAATCTTCGTATCTGAAAAATCATAAGTGCTTTTGAAATCTAAAATTACCTTCCCTAGCAACGACGCCAAAATGTTGGTCACTATAATTTCTTAATTAATTTAAACAATCAAGTGCTACATAAATTGTCAACCCAAGGAAGTCTGCTTATTTCAAAGGTGACCACGCACTATATATGCTCAATTCCAAAAGCAAACTAGAGTTGTAGTAAAGGAAACTATATTAATCACACTTGCCATGAATGAACTGAAGTTCTAACTGGAATTACAGAAAAGCAACCTACTTATTGCAGAGCTTAAAGAGATGATTAATCTAAAGAATCCTCGATTACATTAAAATAACAACTGCAACAGGAAAGAACAACTATTCTGTAACCAGAGAAAAGGACCCTATTCCCAAGAAGGAACTTTAGTACTTTTTTTCTGATTAACACACTTTCATGAACTCATTAATGCATTGAATGATAATTATTCTAATAGAGAACAAGACTCCTAATTCCTTCCCTTAAGCAGGAACCTTCAACACTAGTCTTTGATTAGCACACTCGTGAAAATAATTGAAAGATGACTACTTCTAACTGAGAACAGGACTCCTAATTCCTTCACTTAAGCAGGAACCTTCAACACCAGTCTCTGATTATCACACTCATGAAAATAAATGAAAGATGACTACTTCTATCAGAGAACAAGACTCCTAATTCCTTCCCTTAAGAAGGAACCTTCAGCACCAGTCTCTGATTAGCAAACTCATGAAAATAATTGAAAGTTGACTACTTCTAATAGAGAACAGGACTCCTAATTCCTTCCCTTAAGTAGGAACCTTCAACACCAGTCTCTGATTAGCACACTCATGAAAATAATTGAAAGCTGACTACTTCTAATAGAGAACATGACTCCTAATTCTTTCCCTTAAGCAGGAACCTTTAGCACCAGTCTCTAATTAGCACACTCATGAAAATAATTGAAAGCTGACTACTTCTAACAAAGAACAAGACTCCTAATTCCTTCCCTTAAGAAGGAACCTTCAGCACTAGTCTCTGATTAGCACACTTCTTAAATTCATCACACAGGATCGCCAACTAAAATAATTAACAATTATCCAAGCATAAACCACATGAAAACAATGTAACGTCCAGTAAAACAGAGTTCAGTAGTGTTTCAGCAAAGCAGAGTTCATTAAAGCAGTGTTTCAACAAAACAAAAATTAATCAAGGCATAAACAAAAATATTACTAACACACTATAAAATTAACGGGTGAATGTTGTGAAGAAGGTGGGCCCTCCCTTCTCACAAGATTCCCCTGAGATGAAGAGACTAGAGAAAGATGCTCAAAACAGTATTTTATTCATCTATCAATATATCATATTACAATCTAAAAATGAAGTACGTCCTTCTTTGTGAAACTTTCTTAGTACAAAAATGGTCCTTTCGAATGATGATTTCCTCTTATTTAAAGAGGGAATCCCTTCGATACAATTGATAAAAAATTACAGATGTATATCTGAGTCCTATTCTTAGTCAGATCGAATTTTCTAAACCAGAATAGGATGTCCTAGTCTCCTACAACAGAATGCTATTACAAGTGTTGAATGAGGTGTTGTTGTTATGGCTGGAGTAACAATTCTTCCTTGTTGTTGTTGTTGCATGCTGTTTCGGCATCGCAAATCACGGGCTATTTCAGCCATGGGATTTGCGCTCTGATTGTTTCAGCACTTCTCAGGTAGAAAAGATGGTTGATGCTTGGCTCACAGTGTGGTTGTTGTGGTCAATCTGTGTGAGTTGATGTTGAACACGGACTGTGTAACGACTTCCTTGTGTTTCAACATCATCGACCATGGACTGTGTAACAACTTCTATGTTTCAGCATTGTCGACCATGGACTGTGTAATAGCTTCCGTGTTTCAGCATCATTGACCATGGACTGTGTAACAGCTTCCATGTTTCAACATTGTCGACCATGGATTGTGTAACATCTTGCTGTAGCAACATGCCTCAAATGATAATCTGTAGTTTGAATTGTTTCAACACTTATACATTTCTAATCAATGGTTAAGTGCGAGAGTAATGTGAAATTATATGCAAAACAGATTAAACGTATAGTAAAGAGAAGAGACGTTATATACCTTTGGAAAGATAGGATAAAATGATAAGATGAGTTTAAATGTGAGTGATCAAGAGTGTAATAGTGGCAAAAAGTATGGGAAAAAAGGTACATTGTGTGGTCCTAACATCCCCCCCAACTTAAAGTGTTGCATGTCCTCAGGCAACTTCACTCTGAATCAGAGTCTGAATACCGACTCTAAGCGTGCAAGTTACTCAAGTGGTAGCTGTGGGAGGTACTGTCCGTTGGCGCTCTGAACCCTTGGACCCATTGTAACCTTTGCCAAGCTGTTGTTTTTGTCTTCTTAGGAAGCTTATAATGGATTTGATATCTTTCTATTGGCAACCAGAGTATAGGAAAATAAAACCGGTACCCTATCCATCTTTCAACACATTGCTGAACAGACTGGATGTAGTTAGGTACCCTGGAGATTGATACCTCGATATTAGTGGGGCTAAAAGGATTGTGCTCCTGTCTTTTCTCAGTGGATTGCTGCCAAAACAAGTTATTTTCCTGGAGGGAAACAATCTCTATGGATCTGATGAAGTGCTGACAATCTTAAAGAACTGTTGATTGTAGCTGCTGAACATGTTCAGTCATCCCTGGTTTCTTTAAGAACTGATAATATTCTGTGACAAAGGTGGCTGCATTCTGTGGCTTTGGTCTTATCTAGAGAAGGCAGTTATCTTCATTGTGCTTGTCAGCCAAGAAGTCATCCTACCACAAAATCTAATTGTGGAGAAAGGAGGTGAACGCCCGAATCTGGATGTCCCCAACAAGAGGGTTAAGGTTCAACTGCCTGTTCTCAGGGATGGACCTGTTATGAAAGTATGCCTCACAGAGGAGGTGCTAATCCCTAATAGAGGCTTCTGCAAAAGTTTTGACAAAATCTACTGGGTGTAGTACTGCATGGGGTCTGCCCTCTGTGATTGATTTGATCTGAAACCATGTAAGTCGTTCCATAAGGAACAAGGAGTAATTACAGGATGGTTTCCTTGTAGCCTATAGCTTTTGTGCCAAGTCAAATACCAGGGCCAATCTGCCTTTCAACTCTTTGTTCTGTTTCTTAAGGGCTCGAGCTTCCTGGCGTGTCTATTCTAAAGCTTCCTAATTTGAGTAAGTGGGATTTATCCAGATTTGTCTATGATCTTGCAGGTTTTTGGCCTGTGTAGCAGCATACCCTTTCTTCCATTTCTGTATTACTGCCTGCTCATCCCATGGCTGAGTCTGTGTTTCAGCGTTGCAAGTAATGGGGTGAGGTACAGTTTGAGTAGATTGTTCCACAAAAGTGTGGATATTGATCTGGCTGGGAGGTGTAAATTCCTCAATAGGTACTGTCTGTACAACTTTGTTAACAAAAACAGGGGTTTCATTTGTTGCAATGTAGGGCTTAGTCTTAATCCTGGGAGGTCCTGCTGGTTCTTGTGTTTCAACAGGTTCTTCTTCTTTGACTACAAAAATTGAAGGAGTAGGGGGAGCTCCTGGCATTGGGACTTGAGTTACCTTGTAGCCTACTTGATAGTAGATATCCCCACATTGACAACACATATATTCTTTACGCGGGCTCTCTGTTGTAGTCCCCTCTGACATGCTTGCTATACGAGCTAGGGTGTGCAAATTAAGTTCTTTTTCATATGCGTCCTTTTCCATGGCTAGTTCTTTCTTGTATGCTTTCAGTTCAAACTTTAGAAACTCATTTTCTTCTAAGACAGAGGCCATTGTTGGTTTTGGTTGAGGGGTGACTGGTTCTTGTGTAGCAGTCACAACTGTACTAGCTAGTTCTTGTGGAGCAACTACATAGGCAACTTCTTCTTGTGTTTCAACTTCTTGATGTAAGGAGAGTAAAGTTGTAGCACCCTGGACCTCTGATTCCTGTATCTCAGTGTCAATATCAACAGTTGGTTCTTGTGTTTCAGCCGTAGCTAGTTCTTGTGTGGCATCTATGGCTAGTTCTTGTGTTTCAACCATTGAATGAGTAGCTGGTTCTTGTGTTTCAACTATGGAATGGGTAGCTGGTTCTTGTGTTTCAGCTACAGAATGGGTAGCTGGTTCTTGTGTTTCAGCTATGAAATGTGTTAGCGATAATTCTTGTCATGGGCTCGAGAGCATTCGGGTATACAAGTTGCACGAAATGCTCAAGTGCAGCACGGGAGAATCCCTGTTTTTCCAAGTAGCAGGTCAAGTGAGCGGGCAAAGTGTCGTCGGCAGCCTCCAAGGTCTATTTTTCCAAGCAGATCAATGGTTAGTGGGTAATTGCACTCAGTTGAGTCACACCAAGTATAGCGCAGAAGTTTTCAAAGAGGTGAACGGTCAAAAGTCTCCGTGGAGAACTCGCAAAGTAACGAGGGTAGTTGATTGTGATCTGTTGATGCGTGGGTTCATTTCTTGAGCTCGGGGTTCATGAATTCAGAGGGCAGACCATATCCTTTGGTTGCATGAGATCATGAGTCGCGAGGATTATGTAAAGGAAAAGAGCCATCGCCTCTCAGGATTTGTGGAGGGAGAGTGCTAAGGTTCGACACTCCAACTCGCGAGGTCGCGAGTTGCGAGAGGTGCCAGCACTTAAGCCTTAGCCGATGGTTACATGTGGAGGGCACCGACAGTAAAAAGAGATATACACTATTGCCGAGAAGATCTCAGCTGTCCATTCAGAGGGACACGTGGTGCGTGATTAGGAGCCTCACCTTTTCTCCCATCATGACTTTGAAGAACGAGGACCAACCTCCTCCCAGCCGCGAGGTGTGAAGCACCGAAAGCATTCAGGACTTGGGCCCATAGTATCACTGAAGTGTTTTCAGCTGTCCGTCCAGAGGGAACACCTGGCAGCAAGTAGATCCATCTCATTTCCTTGCCCATCACGACTCCAACGCGTAAAAAGCAGCTCCGTTATTTTCTAATGCGCGAGGTGCCGGGAGAATCTCAGACCCGAGCCCACGACATCGCTAGAAGAAGTAAGAACCATCAAATCTAGAGGGACACGTGGCACCAGATTGAGCCATCTCAGGATATCGCTCATCGTGACTTCGATCAGCAAGGATCATCCCCTTCATATTCACGAACGTCGAAAAGCGCCATGGGAATAGGCACATGGTTACAATCTGTGGTCACCTGGAAAAAGAGAGGACCTGTGTAAAGAAGGCCAAAGAGCCGAGTTTAGTTACAGAGATGGATCGTCATGGTCTCCAAGCACCATTGGATCCGATCTCCATACTGTTTCTCATCTGGAGTAAATGACGACAAGAGCGGGTGGTTGAAACCTCCTTTCATTCATTAAGTGAGGGGATGGAGGGTCTGGCAAACATTCTACCCGAGGAAGTCCTGTGTATCAGTTTTCTCAAAGATGCCATGCCGAAGTCTTCAGCTCGACAGAGAGGTCTTCACACGCTATCCGAACACTTAGTGGCCTATCTACCCTCCTTACAGGAGCCATGCGTAGTTAGGGTGGCATTTAAAGAATGATATCAGTAGAAGTTTGATTGAAGGGACACCCAGCCTTGGGTGACTGAGGCATGTCTCTGTGAGGAGAATTTTCCTGAGTATATAAACTCAGTCTTTGTATTTTGTAAGTATCGATGGTTGAGCAGAGCTCCCTACTATAATGTTTTAACAACTATTCTAGCTTTCAGCTTATGCATCTGTATATGAGATTTCTTGTTTTATGACAGACAGTTCTTCTTACTCCATCTATTTTCGTCTCATGCTAAGAGAGTTCATGATTGACTGAGTCACACAAGTTATTATGGTTATGTTATGATAAAATATTTATTGTTGCATTGCTGCATTCTCTGGCTTGGTGTTTGAATGTAAAATGATATCGCCTTTGGACGTCTTCTTCCTCAGTCTATTAGAAACCAGCTGTTTATAACAGACCTTCGCTTTTCTCTTGTACAAGTCATCCACCTGTTCACCCTTTACTACAGCTCAGTGTCTGAAGTTTACGCAAGACTTCACTTGCTCATGCATACCTGGCCTAGTTTCAGAGTTGGAGCGCT
This sequence comes from Picea abies, assembly GCA_900067695.1. Classification (NCBI taxonomy): domain Eukaryota; kingdom Viridiplantae; phylum Streptophyta; class Pinopsida; order Pinales; family Pinaceae; genus Picea; species Picea abies. Next base: position 11,457 of record CBVK0100184842.1, read on the forward strand.
ATTGTTTTGAGTTTCCTGCCATTCGATCACCCATCTATGAACATCCGTGACATAAAAATGATGTGATTTGGGCTATGCTCCTGTTAGCAATCTAGGAGTGACTTCCGTTACCAAAAGAATGGGTAGTTGGTTCTTGTGTTTCAGCTACAGAATGGGTAGCTGGTTCTTGTGTTTCAGCTACTGAATTTGAAACAGATGATGTCGCAACACCCTGGGCATATGGTTCTTGTGTTTTAGTGCCTGTGGGTGGAATGGGCAAAGATTCCAGCGTTTGAGAGGTTAGAGTTGTACGGGGTATTAGTTGGATGGGTTGGGGATCTATGGTGGTGGTCGTAGTGGCTACCCTTATTGAGGGCCTTGTTCGTTTCCTTTGTAAAAATGGTGGAAAGAAAGGAATTTGCTTTCGTTTTTGTGGGGGTATTTCCTCAATGATGGGACAGGGGGGATTGTCTGGCTCAAAATTATCGCTGAGAATATGAAGGGTGGGGGTAGATGATTCTAGTAAAGTATGGGGCGGCCTTGGTATGGTAGGGGGGTTGACTGGACTGATTGGTTCTGTAGGTGGACTGTTAGATTTTTCTGGAAAGTATGGAGGGTTTTGTGGTTGTTTTCCCTGAAGGTTTTCAGAAATTTCAGTAGCTTCTTGGGGGTTTATGGGTGGGTTTTTTAGTGGAGGGTTTTGTTGGGAAAAACCCCTTTGGATAAGAAATTGGATGAGACAGTGATGGGTGAGTGAAAGGGTGGGATCTTTATCCTTTTTACAGTAGTGCGACATATTTTTGAGACAGCCAAGAAGATAATAAGGAATATTCACCAATCTATTATGCCATAAATGAGACAACAGAAGAAAATCATGCTGGTAGACTACCTGGTATCGACCTTCGTAGGTAAGGTAGTGTTTGATGAATTTTGCAACTTCCGTCCATGGGGGCGACAATGAGCTAAGTTGGACACCCCGGCCTTTAAATACAATTTTCTCTTCTGGTAGGAAGAAGTTCTGTTGGGCATTTCGAAAGATATGTTTATGGCTGAACATGCGAATGCGATTGGTGGGGAGACCCGAAACCTGTGCTATATCCTCTTCTATTACTGAAATTCGGACCCCTTGAATAGTGGAATGGTCTTCCTGGAGGTTTTGAGTTAATTGGAGAACCTGTTGTTCATCATACCACTGGAGTCTTTGAAAATAACTGAGCCATCCTGCCTGCTGAAAAATTTGATAAGCTACTGGATAATGTTCTAATAGGGCAGTCGTGGCGGGTTCGTTCCATATAATAGAGCCTCCCATAGCCACCAAATCAGTAAAATACAACGTCAAATAGTTTGAGTAACATCTTCTATGTAGAGTGATTTTTCCAAGTGAAGGTATGCAAATGGTGGTAAAGCACACGAAAGGATGGTAAAATAGGAATGGCGGTGGTGGATTCATGTGAAATGATGGTATAAAAGGTTTGATATGTCCTCCCCTCCCATCAAGTGCGGCTCATAATGATTTCACTCAAGTGGTCATAATGATTTGGAATCTTCTCATTAACTATAGCTTAACTGTATTACATAAAATTTACATACCTCTCCTTACCTTCTGATTCGTTCTGCAAAAAAAATATAATGCCTGTCCATGATAGTTCTGCAGTGGTTGTGGTAGAGAATTTTGATTTGTTAGATGAATTGTATCAAGGATTTGTTGACTGGAAGGATGAACTATAGTATGAGAGCACAAAAGCTTGCTGATAGATAATGTTGAAAAGTTGGTGTTTCAGCTGTTAGTGATAATTCTTGGCATGGGATCGAGAGCATTCGGGTTTGCAAGTTGCACGAAATGCTCAAGCGCAGCATGGGAGAATCCGTGTTTTTCCAAGTAGCAGGTCAAGTGAGCAGATAAAGTGTTGTCGGCAGCATCCAAGGTCTATTTTGCGAAGCATATCAATGGTCGGTGGGTAATTTCACTCAGCCGAGTCATGCCAAGTATAGTGCAGAAGTTTTCAAAGAGGTGAACGGTCAGAAGTCTCCGTGGAGAACTCACAAAGTAACGAGGGCCATTGATCACGATCCGTTGATGCGTGGGATGCATGGCACCACATTGAGTCGTCTCAGCATCTCGCTCATCGCGATTTCGATCAGCAAGGATCAGCCCCTTCATATTCGTGAACGCCGAAAAGCACCATTGGAATAGGCACGTGGTCACAATCCTTGGTCACTTGGAAAAAGAGAGGAGCTGCATAAAGAAGGCTAAAGAGCCGAGTTCAGTTACAGAGAGGATCATCGCGGTCTCCAAGCACCATCAGATCCAATCTCCATACTATTTCTCGTTTGGAGTAAATGACGACAAGAGCGGGTGGTTGAAACCTCCTTTCATTCATTAAGTGAGGGGATGGAGGGTCTGGAAAACCGTCTACCTGAGGAAGTCTTGTGAATTGGTTTTCTCAAAGACGCCATGCCAAAGTCTTCATCTCGACAGAGAGGTCTGCAGATGCTATGCGAACACTTAGTGGCTTAGCTACCCTCCTTACAGGAGCCATGCATAGTTAAGGTGGCATTTAAAGAAAGATATCAGTATGAGTTTGATTGAAGGGACACCCAGCCTTAGGTGACTGAGGCACATCTCTGTGAGGAGAATTTTCCTGAGTATATAAACTCAGTCTTTGTATTTTGTAAGTATCGATGGTTGAGCATAGCTCCCTACTGTAATGTTTTAATAGCTATTCTAGCTTTTAGCTTATGCATCTGTATATGAGATTTATTGTTTTATGACAGACAATTCTTCTTACTCCATCTATTTTCGTCTCATGCTAAGAGAGTTCATGATTGACTGAGTCACGCAAGTTATTGTGGTTATGTTATGATAAAAGATTTATTGTTGCATTGCTGCATTCTCTGGCTTGGCGTTTGAATGTAAGATGATATCGCATTTGGACGTCTTCTTCCTCAGTTTGTTAGAAACCAACTGTTTATAATAGACCTTCACTTTTCTCTTGTACAAGTCTTCCACCTGTTCACCCTTTACTACAGCTCACTATTTGAAGTTTACGCAAGACCTCACTTGCTCATGCATACCTGGCCTAGTTTTAGAGTTGGAACACTATTGTTTTGAGTTTCCTTCCATTCGATCACCCATCTATGAGCAACTGTGACATAAAACTGATGGGCGTCGGGCTCTGCTCCTGTTAGCAATCCAGGAGTGACTTCCATCACTAACATTTCTGGCACCTTTGTTGGGGAACAAAGCTGAATATTTTCCTCAGGTTTGAATGACAATGATTAGCTGATTCTGAAGGTGCATCAGATATCAGAACTATTGAGATTTCTACTATGCACCTGGCAACTCTATTGTGACGACTCCACTGGAGCGAACCTGCTATTTTAATTGTGGCTTCCAGAGGTAGACATACGTGGTCACATCCACAGCTTCCCTTGGCTACACCTGTAACTGATCCAGAGGTGGTTCTTAGAAAAGGAAAGGCCCCTGAGTAAGAAGCTTCTACCGCCGAAACAGGTAATCCGCCATCTCCTTTTGTAAGAATTCCTTTTCCTCCTCCTCAGTTTCTTGATAGACCTCCTTCAGAGGTTTCCCATTTCCTGAATTTTGGGAGTGTTCCCACTGATTTTTCCCCTCCCGGTCTGGGATTGGAGGGAGAAATCCTTGTCACTCCCCTCTCCTCTGAAGCTGTACCTTGGCATAGACCCATGACCACAAAAGATTTCCCCACTCCTGCACAAGGAGGAGCACATGCTGATTTGAGCTCGTTAGCTTTCTCCTTAAACCCACTCTTGTTTCCTACTCCACTTCGAGACTCATTTCCCATAGCCCCTTCGCGAACTCCTTCTCCTCCAAGTTCTCTACCACCTAATATTCCTATGGCTAGTGTTAATCCCCCTATGACTAGAATGGAAGCTATAATAGCCGCCAGGTATGCTCCCCTTGTGTTATCTCATCCCCTCAATACCCTCCCGATAAATGGTTACCTCAAGCAGTTGCCCAAGTTTACAGGCAAGGGGGACATAGCTGCTGAAGAGCACCTAGCAGCCTTTTATAGCTTCGCGGATGATAATGTTATCATGCATGCGGATGTATGGATGAGAATTTTTTTCCACAACCTCCAAGGAGAGGCTAGAAAATGGTTCAAGGCCCTGCCTCCTGGATCTATTGATGGGATCGAAGCACTAGACAATGCCTTTTTGAGACAATGGGGAGATAAAAAAGATTTCATGTATTACATGACAGATTTTGGGTCGTTGAAGAGAAAGGAAGGAGAGTCTGTGTCCAAATTCTCCAAGAGATTTAATAAAATGTACAACAGAATCCCTACTGAGATAAAACCCTCCGAAGCTTCTGCAAATATCACTTACTCTAGTGCTTTTGATCCTAATTTCTGCCTACTACTAAGGGAGAAAAGAGCTGTTACGCTGGCCCTCATGCAGGATGCGGCCGTGGAGGTAGAATCTAACATATTGGCTGTCAACCGACTTAGGAGCATGGGTGATAGAAATACGTCCAAGAATAGGCCTGAATCTTCCTCATCTAGTTCCTCTCCTCTACCCCATCAAACAGATGAGACAGCTAGAGCAATAAAATCGCTTGCTTCCAAGATAGAAAGGTGGGAATTAGAGAGGAAGCCCATGTACAAAAATCCCCTAAACAACAATATACCTTAGGTCCTCCCAAGGGAACAAAGGGGAAAAGACAGAGAATATCAAAGGGTTCAAACCCCCCTCCAAAACAATCTAGTTGATCATGAGTAAAGAGAGGAGATAGACGAGTTTGGCCCTGAAATTCACTGTATTGAAGAAACTCCCCCTTTTCCTCATTTGATGCAGTCCGCATATGAAGAATCACTGATGAGTGCTCAAATTCATGAGTTGGGGAAAGAACAAAGGGTTGGTCACACTTCTAACAGATATAATCTCAGATCAAGAAGGAAACAAGGAGACTTTGACAGCCCAGACCAGCCCCTCATAGAATAAAGGCCTATTAGATCTGTAGCAGCCACTACTAAAGATAAAAGAGATCAGAGTGCTTTTCCAGTAGTCAAAGAACCCGTCACTAAGGTAAGGTAAGCTCCTAAGCCCATTCCATCCTTTAATTTTGAACATGAAATTCAAAAGATCAGAATTCCCCTCCCTCTCTCAGAGCTAGTTAAAAATGAAGATTTTAAAAGATCCCTCTCCAAGCTGCTACAATCCAAGTCCCCCCAGACCCCCTCTGACTCAGTAAACCTTCAATATGAGAAGCCAGCCGTCATCTTAGGCCCCATGGTAGAATACATAGATGACTCATCCCCCCCATTCTACACATCCCTGAACATACATGATAAAGTACTGCATAACTGCCTCATGGATTCAGGGGCTTCCCATAACCTTATGCCAAAGATAGTCATGGAAGAATTGGGACTGGAGGTGATAAGAACTTATCATGATTTATATTCCTTCGAATCAAGGAGAGTGCAGTTCCTAGGAGTCATCAAAGACCTAGTGGTTTCCCTGTTTCAGCTGCCCATGAAAGTGTGGTCATGAATATTGTGGTAGCCGATGTCCCCCCCAAATTCAATATGTTGTTGTCTAGATCGTGGATAAAACAACTTGGAGGGACACTACATATGGATCTCACATATGCCACCATTACAGTCTTCGGAGGGGAACAAAGGAGATTATACAGAGAAGCCCAGCTAGCCTATATTGTCAGTGATGAAGAAGACCCTACAAATCACCCCATCTTTGCACTTGACATCAACTTGGGGTCTAGTTTATTGCAGCTTACCGATGCCCCTAAAAGATCTTTACTAATCAGAAAGCACCCCAGCCCTGATCATCCGATTTCCCCTCAAAGCTCCCCTGTGTGGAAGATGTTTTTTGACAGAGCTTCTTCTAGTGAAGGCACTGGCGCTGGAGTGGTTTTCATGTCGCCTTGTCAAGAAGTCGTGTCCCTGTCATACAAGCTAGAATTTGAAGCCACCAACAATGTGGCAGAGTATGAAGCTCTTGTTCTGGGTATGAGGGACGCAAAGGAAATGGGAATTAAAGAGATAGAAATATTTGGAGATGTTGAGTTGGTTATTCATCAGGTAAGGAATGCTTATCGTGCCCATAATTCCCGGCTCATGAATTATCGAAATGAAGTATGGGACCTTATTGATAATTTCTTCTTGGATTTTAACATTTATTTCATTCTGAGGGGAGAAAATACTTTGGCCGATTCTTTAGCTGTTTCATCTAGCGTGCTCAAATTTCCTCTGTTGCCTATGGTAGAAAATGATGTTGATATAAGATATAGGCCCTCGGTGCCGGACAATGTCAAGCATTGGAAGGTGTTCGAGGATGATTTTGAACTCAAAAGGTTTCTCCAATCAGTTGACGAATTTTCTGCGTTGCATATTGACCAGGATCCCGACCTGGAAGGTGACCCTCATTCTGAGGAGTTTTTAAATAAAATTGCTAATCATCAGATCATTCAGCTGCCCAGCAATCACATTCCGAGAGGACTTGTCCCTTTAGAAAGATTGTTTGATGGGAATTATGTGCCAGTAAAGGGAAAGGTCTCAAATGAAGATGCCGATACAACCGAATGCAACATTGGTTCATAGGAGGAGCCTAGATTCGTCAAATTGTCAGGTAGCCTGACCAATGGACAAAGGGCCGAGTACACGGAGTTGCTGAGAGAGTTCGCCGATGTGTTTGCATGGACATACGAAGACCTCAATACATATGACACATCTATCACTGAGAACAAGATCCCATTCAAGGAAGAGGCTAGGCCATTCAGGTAGAAGCTAAGACAGATAAATCCCATGTTGCTTCCTGTTGGGCTCCGGATTTATAACATTTTCTTGC
>CBVK0100184843.1:0-13656 GCA_900067695.1 Picea abies
TTTCCTCTTGAAAAATCTGTGTCTCATACTTGTGAATGAATGTTGTGTATGATTGTTGTTCTCTATATTATCTGCTTTATGTTTATAACTCTGGATTTCATAGTAAAGATTCACTGCCACTAAGATTAATGATTCAAAGTTAAAAATGAGAGATATTGTTAATAATCTAAACTAACTAATTCACCCCCCCCTCTCAGTTAGTTCATACCTGTAACAAATCAGAGGGAGGACCTCTACCCAAGGACATCACCAGAGAACTATAGAAGATCAAACTCCCAGATTTTTTCGGGGGTCGTGCGAGTGAACATGTGGAGGCATGGTTGGAAGGAATGACATGATGTTTCACCTTAAGAGACTATGCTTCCACATCAAAGGAGAAAATAGCAATCTTTAAGTTGAGGGACAGTGCCTTGAACTGGTGGGGTAAATTGGAGAGGCAGTTGCACCATACCCCAAACACTATCTCCTAGGAAATTTTTGAGGAAAGGTTCCAAGGGAAATATTTTTCGGCTTACTATGAGGAACAACAGGTGAGAGCATTTCATGCTCTAGTTTAGGGAAACAGGACCATGGAAGAGTATGAGATCAGGTTCATGGATTTGGTAAAATATGTTTCGTACATGGATACTGATCAACAACAGGAAGAACATTTTTTCTGTGGGTTAAACCCTAAGATAAGGGCCATGGTGCGGATGTGGAAATCGTTGTCAGTATTGGAAGCAATGGAAAATTCATGTTATGTAGTGGAACATATGAGCTTAAACAGAGGTATGAGATCGACCTTTCCACAGCATCCTGGATTCATGGGGAAGGCCCCTAGGACCTTCTCTAGGGGAGGGAGCTCTAGGCCACCTCCTTATGGTAATATATTCTCACCTAGGATAGTTTCTATACGTATTTCAATGGCAGCAAGTGTAGAATCACACTCATGACCAATGACTCAGGTAGGTCCATGACCTTCTCAGGGAGTAGCAAGTAAGGGCAGGGGCTCCAAGGGAAGGAACTCATTTCAGAGACCATCACAAGAAAGTGTGTATGTTCCACCTTGTGTTATGTGTTGGGGGTGTGGAGAACCCCATTACCAGTGTGACTGCCCAAAGTTGCAAGCAGGATTTTTTCATAGAGAAGGAAAGGCCTCGATGGGAAGAGCAAGTAGTAGCCACCAAATTTATGCAGTGGTTAATAATTGTCTGGCAGAACAATAATCCACGGTGGTGGAGTCCTCAGGTGTGCTAAATCATGTCAATGTTAAAATTTTATTTGATTATGGTGCTACAGATAGTTTCATTTCACCATTTGCATTGGAAAAGTGTGGGTTGGCAGCCTACGAGCACGATGACTTTAAACAAGTCAAGATGGCTTCGGGGGGGAAACAAGCAGTAGGACCCAGCATTGATAATTGTCTAGTAGACCTGGGAGTGTGTACTACTAGGTTGAAGGTATATGTCACTGCTATGGGGATGTATGTCCTAATCATTGGAATGGATTGGTTAGAATCCCATCGAGCTATGGTAGATTGTTTTGTGAAAAGGGTGCTTTGTGTTGACGATGAAGGAAGGCTAGTAGAGATCCACGATGTACGGAGGAAATTTTCTCTACACTTTATCTCGACCATGAAGGTTAAATGTTGCATGAGGCAAGGTTGTTGATTATATGTAGTGGAAGCGGTCAATGAAAGGAAAGGACCCTCCTTCGAACAATACCCAGTATTGTCGAAGTTTAAGGATGTTTTTCCGAAAGACTTGCCAAGGTTACCTCCTAAGAGGGAGCTTGATTTTACCATTGAGATAAAACCTAGTGTAGAACCAATTTGCAAGACTCTGTATAGGATGACAGGGCCAAAACTTTGTGATTTTCATATGCAGCTAAAATAACTACTCAAAGTAGGGCTAATAAGGCCTAGTGTCTCACCTTGGGGTGCACCAATAATTTTTGTGAAGAAGAAGGATGGTTCCTTACAACTATGTATAGATTACAGGGACTTGAACCGTGCTACAGTGAAAAATAGGTACCCAATGCCACGGATAGATGATATATTTGATCAGATGAAAGGAGTAGCAGTGTTCTCAAAAATTTATTTGTGATCAGGGTATCACCGATTAAGGATTAAGGAAGGCAATATTCCTAAAACTACATTTTGAACTTGGTTTGGGCATTACAAGTTCATTGTAGTACCTTTCGGATTGACCAATGCGCCAGTAGTATTCATGAGCCTCATGAATGGTGTATTCCGAAAGTACTTAGACTGCTTTGCACAGATGTTTCTAGATGATATCCTCATCTATTCCAAGTGTTGTTCCAGAGTCTGTACTTAAGGATTTAAAAAGTACAGTGTCTAGGCATCCGAAAGTCAGTAAGATGTAAAAAGGGAGGAGGGTATACCTTCAGGAAAGGAAGCTAGGGTTGATTTCTAGGTTGTCATTGTTTAGCTTATAACTGTTCCTGGATGTTTATATCCCTTTCAGTTGCAGCCCATGTACGTTCAAGTTCTACCCAGGTGTTAGTCATTTAAAGCGATATGGGTTTGATCTGTCAAGCCGGGTTCAATATTGGGTTGCCTTACAACAGGGGCAGTCATAGAGGAACATAAACTTTAAAGAAATTCGAAAGTTTTTATGTTGTATCAATTTGATTTTATAAAAGAGAACTTTAGAAATCAATATTAAAAGCAAATTGCAAACCAAATGCCTTTTTCTGTAACTGTGTTATATTTGAAATAAATGGTGTATGAATTATGGGAAAAACATTAAGTTGTCTGTAGAATAAGGCTCCTATCAAGGGAGAATCTCACTCTGTAAACAAGAGAAGGAAATAAGATAAGAAATGGTCCGATGAAGAATAAAATATGACAACCTAAAAATTTACAGGTCTTGTACCTGCTAGTAGCCGATACAGAGGAAAAACTGTAAACAATAGATAGATAAACATTAATCACTGCAGTAGAAGTTTTACTAAATTGCAATGCGACATTCATCAGATATATATAAGTGAAATAAGAATGAATATGAAATAACAGAGAGAACAAACTCATAACACAGTAGTGACGGAATTAGGAATCTTCGGATTGCTTTGTATTGATTCTCGAAAAGAGACAGTCTCTATTACAATCAATCAAAAAGGTCCAGCCTTTTTTCTTTCAAAATGTATATTTATACAAATTTTTATGCGCTGGAATCTAAATAGTTCCAGAAATTTTTGGTTACAATCAAAGGAGTCGAAATGTTTCGTTTCTTTATCTCTGTTCTCATCTGGTACCTGAAACTTGCCTCTTCGCATGCTCCTTGCAAATAACGCACTTCTCCACCAACTGTGATATCAACTTAAATGGCTCTACTTGATTATTTGCCTCAAAAATATAACAGTCTTTCATCAATAGCGGCAACTTTCCTTCCACCTGTTGATCTTTGGCATTGATAGAGCATAACAGTATACCCGGTTTAATTAGCCATTTGTCTATTTGCACTATGTCTGTTTGAGTTATTTGTGATATTTCGGCTAATTCTCTTTCTTCATTTTACTTGATATTTAGCATATATTTAGCTGTATCGATCTGACCCAGTATCTCCATGCCACTTTCACCATCGAAACCCAACCAAATCTCACTTAATAAACTGAAAATTTCTTCGCAAGATTTCCTTAGCTTCGTAACTTGTTGTTTGCCTTAAGATATATTTTGCTCCCATTCTTTCAACAAGATATTACCCCTGGTATGCTCTGCGATGGGAAAACTAGAACTACTACTTGTTTCCCTTCTCGTTGTGGCTATAATAGCCTCCTGGAATGCCACCCAAGCTGCTCTAGCATCCCTTTCTTTAAGAGAGAGGTTTTCCAACACCTGATCAATGAGTTGGAAGTTGCTTTGAATTGTTTCTACTTTAACAAGTAGACCCTGTTGCGTCGCCGATAACCTTTTTCTAATCTCTATTGCTTGGGATTGAAATATCTCGATATCGATTACCTGGCTTTCGATGAATTCTAGTTTGGCCCGAAACTGGTCTATCAATTCTCCCTGTTGGCTTATTTGAGTCTAACTCGTCTGAACCATCAACTGTGTCTATTTGAGATCAACTTTAATCCACTCGATTTCTTTTTGATCTTCTATTCTTGCTTTCTCTAAAGTCTCACTTGCCTGATCTTTAGCAACAGCTTTTGTTGTAGCTAGTTTAGCCTCTAGCGTCTTGATCAAACAATTTTTTTGTTTTAGCTAATCTTTTAGGGTCCTGATTGAATATTGGTTCATCGTGGCGAAAGCCCCCAATGTTCCTGCTATTTGCGTCGCAAACTCTTCTTTCTTCATATTTCTCCCATCGGTTAAAATTTTAAATTTCTTAGAGACAGTACCTACCTCTTGGTAGAGTTCTTGTCTCACAACCACCTTCCTCTTCCTATCGAAGAAGAATTCATTTGGAGGTATCTCTTCTACTGATATAGGTGTCAATTTTTCACCCAAAATCCAACCTGCGTCTGGGATTTCCTTTGCAGAATGTAGGGGGGTAATGGAGGCGATGGGATTGTCGACCTGTTTAGAAGATTTCCCGAGAGTCCTGTTTAGAAGATTTCCCGAGAGTAATGACCGAATTTGGCTCGCTTGGAGGATCAGAAGCCTCAGCTTCCTGTTTTGGGCCCCTAGCTTGCTCTTCTTTATCCTGTTGTTCTTCTTGGCTAGGTGCCAAATCTTTGGAGCCTTCAGCCTTTGTTTTCTGCACCGCTACGGTTGTCGGATCTTCACCCCGTAATACTGGAGGAAGGCAACTCCACCTATGCTCTTGGAATCTAACAACATCAGCCCTCTCTCTGAGCGACAGGGCTTGTATTCGAGCCAAAACCTCATCATAAGATTTCGCGCCTCGAAAAATATCGTCATGAGGCGAATTCTTGTGCTCAAATCTTTTAAGGACATAATTGGCCAAATGATTACTCATGACCCTGTGTGGATTGTGTTTCTTGAATTCGATGTGAACCAACTTTATATCTTCTAGGGTTGCTGCCTCAGCCTTTGCATGCCTGAAGTCTAATAATGAATAGGTGCTTAAATGAATAGGAAAAGGTGGCCATACCTTTTTTGAAAACCCTTTCAGTTCTTTACTTATACTGCCAATTATGGTTTTCCTGACGATCTCACGACAAGCCAGCCTATCGAGTATAAGTAAGGGTAAAGCATGCATAGGTATGGAAGCACCAAAAACCCTGATGTATGAAAATTCTTTCTCCACGTACCAATCGGCCACTCTACTTAAATTTGTCGTGATGCTATCCGATATCCTGGGTGGCAAATTACCGAAGATGGCAATATGCATTGGTACCATTACCCAGTTGAAGATTTCATATACAAAATATGAAACCTTGTCCTCCCGAAGCTTAGAATGGTATACATGGACTAGCTTAGCCTCCGATGGAGCCCAGCTCCAATTCATCAAGGGAAAAGGCGTCATGGAACATACTGTGTCCATGAGATATGCGGACATAAAACATGAAGCAACTTTCCCGCTCTCTTTCTGCATCCGATATTCTGTAATCTGACTGGCCAGACTATCTGATAACATTTTGGCCCAGTCGAAAGAAGAGCCTTCTACTACTGTGTACATCAAAGGCACCCATGGGAGGAAAAAATGTGTGGTGTCTTCCCTCCCATACAATCTATAGGTCATCATCGCTACGTATTTAAACTGTGGTTCCAAAGAAGATATGGAACAAATTCCATTGTTGTCTGCCCTGAACTTCGTTGGGTGTGAGACCCAATCCTTGATCAAATCAGATAAGCTTTTCATGTATTGCTTGTATTCCTTCTATTTAAAACCCTCTAGAAACTCTGCATTGTATGTGAAGTCTAACGTGGGTGGTAAATTGTACATCGTCTATAAGTTTTCTAGTCTAAAGGTCCCAACAATGACCTTCTACTTATTGATGATGGTTCTGGTAGGGATGTCTACATGATCTAGCGCCCATCGGATCATGTCATAGTATGTCAGAAGGCATGGCCTAGCTGCTACTTTGTGCATCTCTGCCTGGACGATGATCTTGTATTTGGTAGTCATGTCATCTTTCTCATTGTCACTGGAATCGTCTGAACAGTTCACCACATCTTATTGCAAAACCTCTGAGATGTATGACTAGGTTCATACGGAATCAATGCTTCGAGGTGAAGTATCTGAAACATTATCATAACCTTGTCCTGAAACCTCAGTGCTTTCCTTGGATGCTTTTCGTGGGGCCATGATAGGGGATTGTAACTTAGCTCTTCTACAATAAGAATGCGTATACATATAGAAGTTAGCTTACTGAGAAAAATTTCTCTGTGCAGAATAGAAATGAACTTTATGAATAAAATAGGAAGCAAAATATCTATATCTTCGAACATTTAACATATCGATGTCCTTACGAACAGAACGGTCCAATCATATTTAGATAGAGATTTTGGCAATAAAAACCATATTCTTACTTTGTCGTTTCGCCTTATTTCCAATTTATGCCATAAAATTTGAAGGTTCATGGAACAAGTTGGCGCAAGAAACATTTGAAATTACCTCGTAAACTATGCATTATTATCATTTGCATTAAACATTGATTATGTTATCTTGTCTTCCTTAATCAGGATTTAAATCAACATTTTGGTGTTCGTTGTATCAGGATTTTTAACTCTAACCTTTCGAGCCTCTAAAACCCGAGACTGTGATGATTATATTTAATTAAGCAAGGACTTAACTAAGATTAAGTTTTTTAATTAATTATACTTTCATTTATATCGCGACTTAGCGGCTCGGGACTTCGAAGGTATAGTTTCTGGGAGGAATGTATGCCGAGTCGTGAAATCCCAAGAAACTTAATCATGGTCAAAACTAATCAACCCTGACTCTAACCTAGGTTACTTAGGTAAAAGTTTCATGGCTTCGGGTTTTGGAGTTTTAGCGGTAATGTTTTAGGAGAGAGCGAACATCGAGATGTGAAATCCCGACAGCACTTGACTGGGGTTTACATGGTCTCACTCTTAGCTTTCAGCTGAGGTAAGTTTTTAAAACTTTTCACGACCTCGCACATCGGGGTTTGTAAATCTTGTGACTTGTAACCCCCGAAGAGAGATATTCCAAGGTACAAAAAGAAACAACCTTCGTTTAACGATAAAAAGTGGTAACTTAAGAAACATCACATCCCCCACTAATTCGCATGATGAGACTACTGAGATTTTCAGTAGGTGAACATAGTGAAGAGAAAAAGAACTTAAGAACCAACATTTGACTTTTAAAATAGATTTGAACCAAATGAAAAAGGTGGCTCCAACACCAAGAACGAAAGAGAACATGAGGAACACTTGTGAGTGATGTTGTCCTGCCTTAGAGAGAACCAATTGTATGGAAAGTTTTTGAAGTGTTCTTTCTTCCAGAAAGAAATCCATTATTTAGGTCATATCATTTTCGGTGAAGTTATCTTTGTGGACCTAGAAAAGGTAAAGGCCATTATGGAATGGCCAGTGCCGAAAAATGTGCATGAGGTAAGAAGCTTCATGGGGATAGAAATTTATTATCGGACATTTGTGGAAGGGTTCTCTAAAATAGCGAAACCCATCACCACTCTGTAACGCAAAGGGGTTAGGTATGAATGGATAGAAGAATGTGATAGTGCATTCATCGAGCTTAAGAGGTTACTCACTAGTGCACCAATTCTACGAGTGCTTGATATTTAAAAATACTTCATAGTCTGCACAGATACATCTAAGCAAAGGTTGGGGGCCATGCTAATGTAGGATGGAGGAGTGATAGCGTATGTGTCAAGGAAGTTGAAGGAAAATGAGGAGATTTATGCTACTCATTATTTAGAGTTGGAAACTGTAATGCTAGCTCTGAAAATTTGGAGGCACTATCTAGTGGGGTGAAATTTTGAGCTCAAAACGGACCATGAAAGTTTAAAACATCTCTTCACTCAAAGGGATCTCAATGCGAGGCAGAGGTGATGGAGTGATTTTATGAGTGAGTATGATTTTGTGCACATCTGAGTGTGAAGAAAATGTATGCAGACATGAAGAAATTTTTCTTCTAGGTAGGCATGAAGCGTGATGTAGTCCATTTCGTCGCCAAGTGCCTAGAGTGTCAACAAGTGAAATCCAACCACCACCACCTGATAGGTTTCCTACAACCACATGATGTCCCTATGTCCAAGTGGGAAGTCATTTATATGGATTTTGTTGTGGGATTGCCACTCACATCGCATAGATACAATGTCATTCTTGTGATAGTTGATAAGTTAACCAAGAGTACTCATTTTATTCTAGTTAGAGACACCTACGATGTCACTGATATGGCATGCATGTTTGTAAGTGAGGTCATTCGTTTGCACAGGATACCCAAGAATATCATTTCATATAGAAACTCCATATTCGCTTCTAGGTTTTGGACAAGTTTGTAGTCAGCATTGGGGACAAAGTTGAACTTATGCATAGCTTATCATCCTGAAATAGATGGGAAAACTGAGAGAGTAAATTAGGTTATGGAAGACATTCTTAGGGTGTATGTTATGGATAATCAAACCCATTGGGAGAAGTACCTACCTTTGGTAGAGTTCACCTATAATAATAATTTTCATAGCTCCATCGGAATGCCACCCTATGAAGCTCTGTATGGAAGGCCATGCATACCACCATTGAGTTGGGAAAGGTTAGAATATCGAGTAACAATTGGGCCAGAATTGATTCAAGAGATGGAGGAACAGGTGGTTCAGATTAGGTAGATACTAAAGGAAGCACAGGATAGAAATAAAATTTATGTTGATGCAAATAGGACTGACCAAAGTTATAAAGTGGGAGATCAAGTTTTCATTCATATTAGGCCTAATAAGAGTACCATTCAGTTCGGGAAGGGGAAAAAGTTGTCACCGCTATTTCTAGGACCATTCAAAATCCAAGAGAGAATTGTACCCATTGCATATCGTCTCATACTGCCACCCCAGTTGCATAAAACTCATAATGTTTTTCATGTATCTATTCTATGTCATTATGTTGCTAACGAATCTCATAAACTGAATTGGAAGGAATTCAAGGTATCAGATGCAGGAACCCTCACGGTAGAACTGTTACACATATTGGACCGTAGAGTCTGACAGCTCAGGAACCGTCTGGTAGACCAAGTTAAGGTCCACTGGGACAAGTATAGCCTAGGATCTGCTACTTGGGAGGATACCGAGACATTACAATGGGATCATTGCTCACTTTTTTTACCACCTCGAGAATATTTTTCTTGAAGGTTGAGTGTATGTAATTCCACCTTTTGACTTAGACAACTAGGATTACCTGAGGCCTAATCACCTTTATTTTCTATTCACTGTGAAACTATTAATGATACACTTGAACTTTTAAAACGTATAAACCTATGTGAATGAAAATTCTATGAATATTTAACATTATTTGAATGATGATGGATATTATGCAATCTATTATGTGAATGTCAATTATATAAATGTTTAACATTATTTGAATTGTGGGGATATTATGCGATCTATTTCTAACTTGAAAATTTTGAAATTTGAAGTTGTTGGTACATGGATATCAAATTTAAATCATGGTTGAATGCATTTACATGATGCTAATGCATATATATGCATGAGTTTGTGTTATAGACTAATCTGTAGGTCAATGGGCTACGAAATAGCCAAAGGATAATGATAATAAAAGTGGATTTCATGAACACCGACCAAGAAAAAATATGGTATGAATCTTTGTATATGAATTTATGTTTGTTCGAATGCATTGCTATGATATATGGACCAGTGCAGGTTTTTTAGGTGGTGAGACTGCCCAAAACTGAATATACGATGACAAAATTCCCAACAACATAGTGCCATTGTATATTCCATGGTAGGGTGTGGACCCTAGTCCTATTAGGAGGGGTGGGGGAATTTCCCACCGTGTATCCTCTAAAACCTGGAATCATGGGAGGATGGTGTTAGCTCACACTCCCCTAGACGTGTGATGATGACTATCAGTTTTCTGATGGGGAAGCTTGGTCAAGAGAGTGACACTTCCGCTTATGGGTTCTATTTGGAGTTAGGTCAATATAGTTGACACTCCAAGATAGTCCAACAGAGGAAGGATAGGGATGGAAGACAGAAGTAAGTTAGGCAGGAGGGATGAATATAAATAGTTGAGAGTGTATGGGGATTTTGCCTTATAGTAGAATTTATTGTTTTTCCCCTTTTGAAAAGAGAATATGTATATATGTATATTTATAATTGCTTAAATGAACTACAAATATCTAAATGAACGTTGTTGTGCTAAATTATTATAATTGAGGGATTTTGCGAACATTTTAAATAGTTTACTATCTTTTATGAAATGAATGGTCTCGTTGATTGGATTGGACTCATACAAGAATTACTTTAGTTGTGATAATTAATTTTATTAGTACATGCGCGAGCCTTGTATGTGCTAGCTACACATGCATTTCTTTCACATGTACACTAGTATGTATAAGTTTTTTTTGCTTACTGATAATGTCGTTTATTTGATGTGGATGTATAAACCATGTGTCATTTCCCTTGTATTGTAAATTACTCTAACTTCGGGATGAAGTTTCTTGAAGGGTGGGTGTATGTAGCAACCCTAATTAATTCTTTAATTTTCATGAATGATGAATATTAGTTTAATGAATTATTAAAATAGATTTAAGGAGAATTTATTATAATATTATTATTATTGGTAATTGAACCAATTAATGGGAGGGATAAGGTGGTTGAGGAACTAATGGGAGGTAAGGCGATTGGAGAAATGGATTCGAGGGAGGAAGATAAGGGGGAAGGGAGAACTCGGGGAGAAGAATCTTTTGTTTTGGGGGATATTTTGGTTTATGGGAAGGTAAGAAAATTTGGGGAGGAAGGAGGAAGGGGGGGTAACAACAGTTTTGGTTGCAACAATTTTTCTTGAGGACTCTCACAGGGGCACCATTGTTGCTGGTAATTTTGGGCTCGGGGGCCAAGAAACCGTAAGGATTCCTGGAGCTAGGGAGCCAAAGAGGTTGTTCCTAGTTGGTTGGGAGGTTAATTCTCAGTTTTGGGTAGGATTAGAATCATCAACAACATTATCAGATTCAGGTTCAGCATTATCAGCTTCAGGTTCAGCATCAGGTTGAGGTAAATACCTTATGCATTGTCTTATACTATTGTTCATCATTATATTGTTCTTCATTATTATTTGTTCATCATTATATTGTTGTTCATTCTTATTTGTTCATCATTATAATGTTGTTCATTATTATACTGTTGTTCATTTCTTTCATTATGTTTTTGTTCAACATAATACTGTTGTTCATTATTACACTGTTAAACTGTCAATTATTATGTTGGAACAGAAATAAAGAAGTAAATTAGAAAGAATTTATATATTTATATTTATATTTATATTTATTTTTATGAGCCTCTATATGCACAATCCTTACATGGATTTAATTGCATTCTCCTTTATGAGGAAGCCACAGATGAGACCAATCAGTAGAAGAATAACCTTGAAGTTTGGTTGATCAGTCTATGCTTAAGAGAAAACCATAACTCTTTCGTATTTCTACCACAACTATTTCTATAGTCTGATGAAATCTAGGGTCGGATGACAATCTGATTAAAACATCTCTGAGTTCTCCTTTTAATTTAACATATGTCATGTCTAATTGGATGATCCTGATTTTTCGTTATTTGTGGGACAACATTTATTTTTTGGATAATAGAAAAAGGCAAGATATTGGAAGAGGCCCTGGAATCTTCCAAACAGTTGTGTACATTGAAATTAAAAGTTTCATAAGTAAGCAGAAAAGGTGGTACCTGAGATTTTGCATTTATAATTGGTGTTATCTCTACTCTATCTATTTCTTGTGTATAGCTTCTAGGGGTTAAGCTCTCAACAATTGCAATAGTTTTTCTCTAAGTCTCATGAGGTTTGAAAGCATCATGTAGGAGTTTGTGTTGTTGTGGAAGGGAGAAAATATCAAACATGGAAATATTAGCTTTAATATTATTCATCTCTTTTATTACAGTATAATCCAAGGTATGTCAGTTTGAATCATTCTTAGCTTGTTCATATTTTTCTTGAATCACCTTTTTATTACCTCGTGTCATGTTACTTTTTTCATTATTCCCAACAAAACTAGACGTGCTTGGTTTGTCTTTGTTTTCTATAATGGTTTTTCTAAATTTATTATTACTTTTTCTAGGACCACGTCACTTTGTTTTTGGATGATAAGGGGAGGCATTATTTTTCTAAGAGGATTGTTATAATCTGATTTGGAAGACGGGGGATAAGATAATTGACATGTGTTGCGTAAGTTATAACATTTTGGAGAAATGGATTTAACAAATGGTGTATCGTTGGCAAGGATTTCCTCAATTTTTTCATCGTCTAACTCTACACATCAATCCCAAAAGGGCATAGATAATTTTGGGGGGGGTTCATCAACAACACCAAAAGGAGCTTGTGCATGGATTTCTTCATACAAACTATGTTGATCTAGCAACTGGTTTATCACCATGGTCATAGAGTTTACCCATTGAGGACATGTTCATTCTGGGTGATTTTATTCATGATAAGAGAAAAAAATATCATTACTGAAACTATCCAAGTTGAAATATATGTGTGGTGGTTCAGGCGATTGTGGCCGATTGTCTGGTTTCTTAAAAATTGGGTGGAAATTTCACGGCTTCGATGATCCTTCACCAACATTCTTTTTAAGGTCCACAACTTCATTGGATAACTTCTTAACCATTTTGACTTCATTGTCGATAACCTTTGACTCCATGTCAAGTGGTTTAGTTAATATAAGTGGTTTCTTTCCAGTCAACTTAGTTTCCTCATAACATGGATGTTGGTCATATGCAGATAACTCTGTTTTCACATTCTTAGCTCCATCAAAGTTTAATGCCAATGTATTTCTATTAGATTTTTTTGCAAACATCCCTATGGAGGGGGTTAATGCAGTTGTGTAATATTCAATGGTTAATGACTGAGCGGGAGAGACATCATGAGGAAACTTAATTAATACATTAAGAAATCTTTGGTTAAAATCTTTTACTCTTTCCCTCTTGTCCATTCTGATGGCTCTTAGTTCATATGTAGAGTTGCAGTTTTTTTTTCTTTCTCCAATTTTTCTCATAAAGAACCTTTTGAAATTGTCCCAGTCTGTAATAGATCTAACAAGTAGGATAAAATACCAAGTAGAGGCTTTCCTAGAAAATGTGTAAGGAAATATCCTACACACTATGTCATCATGTTCAGCACCTAGAAGATGTATGGCTAAAAATAAATTATTAACATGATCTTCCGGGGATCCGGATTTGTCTGGCTTGAATTTTGGTAGGATTTTATCAAACTTCCTTGGCATTTCATGAAGTTGTCCAGCCATATTGAGAGATCCTTGGGCTCTTCATCATGGTATAACTTCTTTGTGGATCATGTTTTCTCCCATTAGTTGTTCTATGGTGATTTCTGGTTGTTCACCTTCAAATGCTTCTTCAGGTTTGATAAGGAAACCTGCAGCTCTGCTCAAAGGTATTGGGACTTCTTGTAATTTGGTTCCAGTAAGGTCTTCTGCAGAGGAAACGTAAAAACAAGGATCTGTGTTAGGAAATTATACACGGGTAACTTTTCTCCTAGGGACTTTAGAGGCTATAGGTAATTTTCCAAGAAATTTT
>CBVK0100184844.1:0-18277 GCA_900067695.1 Picea abies
GCTTCATCAAAATACAAATGCTGTGATTATATCTTCGATTTAAATAATAAGATTTATCTTTGAGTTTTAAATTGAATGATAAAATGCATAGATTGCTTCCAGATTTATCTTAATGTAATCATGTATAATTATGAGATCACAGGTTTATGTTTTTGTTTCATTTTTTGTCATTAAAACCTAAACTGCCAATACATGTTCTGAATTTATTTAGAACAGTCATAAGGTTCATTGCAGATTTCTCTCTTGGACATGGCAATTGGATGTTCACCACTCATGCAGATGCTTGGATACACCTCACTAATTCACTGACAGGATAGCTTCTTTGTATTTTTCTATCATTTACATATCATTGAAACTAGAATGTATCGTTCAGCTTTGACTATCCACATGTTCATGTTTCATTAACTTTTTTTGGCAAGATTCTTTAAATTTATAAAAGAAAAATAGTAAATATTTTTATGTGCTTTCTTTATCTTCTTCCTAGAAGCAATCATTTTTCACATCGATTTTTGTAAGTTTCGATTAAAACTTGCATCTTGTAAATCATGTAAATAAATGAGACTTGTATACCTTCTGCTTAAATACAACTACTACAGTTACATTAGAACATATGTACATATATATATAGTGTTTAGTAATTGGTTAGTTATTTCTCTCTTTTATTCGTTTCTTTTAGGATTCTTAGATTGGCTAACAGAGCCATTAAACCCATCAAAATGAGTTACACCAAACGGCTTGGGTTATTTAGACAACCCCGGACTTGACTCGCTCTTCCAGTTGACAGACAGTCAATTTCACCCGTCAACAGGTTTTCTTGTAGAATTATTCAAAGCATTTTCCAGTGAGGGCCATGCTTATATCTACGCCATAAGGAGACCACTTTGAAGACTTCTCCAAATACACCCATCACATCAGTGGACATCAATCCAATATTTGTTGACATCAACAACAACCAACAGTCCAACAATCTCCCCCTTTGGCATTGATGGCAACACTTAGACACAATATTACTTATGATCATGATCCCCCTGACTGAATGTCTATATTTCTTCATGCCTTACTCTTTATCTCTCCCCCTTTTACATCAATGGAAAAGGGTACTCCTCATCTAGGTTTTCTCCCCCTATCTACAAGCCTCTACTAACTCTATAGACTTTTCTCTTTATGGTGCTTCCTCATGTAATTATTTGATGTATATATGAAAAGCATTCATAAGTTTCATTACTTTAACTTCATCAATACTTTTGTTTATCTCCCCCTATCCAGTTAATCTTGATGCTGAGTGGATCATTGTGGGGCATAAAATACTCCAAGTTTCTATTGCACATACTCAAAAGGTTTCCTTGCAAGCAGTTTGGTGAAGATTTTGCAATCTGATCCTTTGTCATGATATACTCTAGCTTGATGCCCCTCTCTGTATCTTGTTCCCTTAATAATTGATTCTTGATTAGAGTGTACTTTGTCTTAGAGTGCATCTCTAGATTCTTTGAAATATTAATGGTGTTGGTGTTGTCACAAAGCATTGAAACGGGCTCATCATATTTTAATTGCATATCCTGCAATTTTTTCTTCATCCAAAGAACCTGAGTATAAAAAGTTGTTGTTGCAATGTATTCAGCCTCTGTTTTGGACAAAAATGTTGATGATTGTTTCTTTCTTAACCATGATACGAGGAACTCACTTAAGTAGAAGGCTGCTCCACTTGTACTTCTTCTATCCTCAATGAAACCTGTCCAATTTGCATCTGTGTAGGCAACAAGAGATAGATACTTCCCTTTTGGATACCATAAACCAAAATCTTATGTACCTTTGAGATATTTGAATATCCTCTTTACTGCCAAAACATGTGATTCCTTTGGTGTCGCCTGAAACCTTGCAACCTTTCCAACTTCTTACATCACGTCCAGTTTAGAAGCTATCACATAAATTACATCACATAAGTAATATACCAATCATCAATCTGTATTGTCTTTGATATGCATCCTTGGAATCATCATCCTTACTTAACTTACAACGTGTATTTATAAGAGTACTGACTGGTTTTCAATCTGTCATTCTACACTTCTTCAAAATTTCTATGATATAATTTTCATAATAGATGAAGATACCTTTGTTTCTATGACATATCTATAGTCACAAAAATAAAGCTACTCACCAAGCAAGGGCATCTAAAAATTAGGTTGCATGTCTTCGACAAACTTCTGACTCATCCTATCATTGTCACTTCCGAAGATAATGTCATCTAAATAGACTTCAATAATCAATATATTTTCTCGATCCATATTTATGTAGAGGTTGATATTTGCATTTCCTTTGTTGAACCCTTGTTGTTGTAAATATATGTCCAGTCTCGAATACCATGCTCTGGGGGCTTGTCTGAGACCATATAAATCCTTCTTCAATCTACAAACATAACTTTCCTTCTCTGATAACTAAAATCCTTCTGGATACTCAATGTAGACTTCTTTTTCTAGATCTCCATTTAGGAATGTTTATTTCATGTCCATATGATACACTTTAACATTCTTGGATCATGCATAAGCTAGTATTATTCTGATTGCTTCCATCTTAGAAACTGGGGAAAATGTCTCTTCAAAATATATACCTTCAACTTGATAGTATCCTTTGCATACCCGTCTTGCTTTGTTCTTGGTAACTTGTCCATACTCGTTCAATTTGTTCCTAAAGGCCCACTTTGTACTGATGATATTCTTCTTCTTTGGTCTTGTAACCAATACCCATGTATCATTCTTCTCTATCTGATCTAACTCTTCATCCATGGCCTTGACCCAGTGTTCATATTTGTTGGATTCTTCAAAACTGCTTGGCTCAATTGTAGACAACAGTGCTAGATGATGTTGTTCTAGTGAACGAAGTATTCTTCTGGTTTCAACTCTTGCATCTTTATTTCCAATATTATGATCTGATGGATGATTCTTCTGCACTCATCTTCTAGGTGTCTTTGGAGGTACTTGAATGTCCTATTGTTATTTCTTTGCTTCTGGCTTCTCTACTTCTTCATTTGATTCTTGATCTACTTCTTCTTCTTTCAAATCTTCTTTTTTATCCTATCCCATTGAATCTTTGCTGCTTTCTTTTATATTTCGACCATCTGTATCATCAACCATCACATTGATTCTTTCCACTATTCTGTTGAGTCTTAGTTTGAAACATTTGTATTCTTTCCTTTTGCTTGAGTACCCAACTAGTATTCCTTTATCGACTCAAGAATCAAATTTTCCAATTTTATCATCTTCTCCTTTGATGTAACATTTGCTTCTTAAAACTCTGAAGTGATTTACATTTGTTGGTCTTCCTTTCCATAGTTCGTATGGATTCTTATCACTGTTATTTCAAAGCATCCCTTTGTTATGAATGTGAATTGTTGTATTCACTGCTTGTACCCAAAAGACATCTGTCAACTTGGAATCCATTAACATGGTTCTGGCCATTTCATGTACTATTATTTTGTTCCTTTCAACAACTCCATTTTGTTGAGGTGTCTTGGCTACTGAGAATTGCCTCTTTATTCCATGCTCGCAGTAGAATTCCATGAATTCCTTTGATGTAAATTATCCTCCATTGTCTAATCTCAAACACTTGATTTTCAACTCTGTATCACTTTCAACCATCTCTTTGTGTTTCTTGAAGATTTTGAATGTCTCGGACTTCTTGTTTATAAAGAAAATTGCAGTCATTCTTGTGTATTCATCAACTAGTAGCATGAAGTATTATTCACCTTTCAATCCTTTTGTTCTTGTTGGTTCAACCATATCAGTATGTACAATTTTGAGTGGTTTTGTTGTGCAATATTCCTTTGACTTGAAATTTATCTTGGTTTGTTTTCCCTGTAGACAATGCTTGCATAGAATGTTTGCTGGCTTCGAGATCTCGAGAATTTCTCTTATTGTTTCTTTTTTGCTAACTTTGACAAGATTATCAAAATTTATGTGACCCATTCTTCTATGCCAAAGCCAAATTTCATTGTCCTTTCCTAAGAAACATATTTCCTTTCCTATTTCATTTAGAACATATATGTTGCTTGGATTCCTTACAACTGTAGCTACCAACTTGCCTAATTTTTGTTTCCTTATCTCGCACTTCTTTGAATCAAACAAAATCCCATGTCCTTGATCACACATTTGACTTACACTTCGCAGATTGTGTTTCATTTCTTCGACCAATCAAACATTTCTGCAGTGGAATCCTTACTTCCAAGCTTAATTGTTCCCTTTCCAATAATTCCGACTGATTTTTCATTCCCAAATGAAATTGATCCATCTCTTTCCTATTTCAATGTCAGAAACTTGTCTTTATCACATGTCATATTCTTTTTGCATCCATTGTCAACATACCATCCACATTTCTTGTGTTGAGCTTGTAGATCAAGATTGCATTCCTCAGTGTTGAATTGATCTTGCTTTCTTATCCATATCCTTTGGGGTTCTTGCTTATGATTGTTGATATTCTCCTTTAGTTCCCTTGGAGGAACAATGAGTCTACAATCTCTAGAAATGTGTCCAAAGTTGTTGCACTTATAGCATTCTGCCTCATCACCTAATGATCCAAATATGTTGTAGCTTCTAATTTGTGCTTCATGAGATCTTCTTGGATAACTATTTCTTGTATAACTCTCATCATTTCTTATGTTCTTAGTATTGGCTCTACAATTCACATCTTTGTGCCCAAAATTATAACATGAATAACATGAACAAAGAAAAATAGTTTAATACCTGGAATTGGAAGATATTCTGAATGGTGTCACTCTTCTATATCCTTCTTCTTCTTGAGGTATTTCTATAGCTGGTTGCTATTGATATTGACTTCTGAATATTCTAGGTGGTGTAGTGTTTTTGTAATATTCCCCTTGATTTTTCATCTCTTCTTCTTTTGAGGGACCTCTGACAACTTCTGCATAGCTTCTTGGTTATGTCATTTTGGATCTTGAACCTTTCTCTATCTATGTATGATTGCATCCCAATCCAAAGTTGTCATAGTAATGTCTTTGATTGTTAATGATATTATCCAATATCCTAGTGTTGTTTTGTTGCATGTCCTTCTTCTGAAGATCTTTTCTTGGAGTGACTATCTCAACTTCCAATCCTTCAATAGTCCTATCTCTTTGTTCTAACTTCCCTCTGAGTGATTCTTTTATCCTCTTGTCTTCTTCTTCCTAAAGTTTCATCTTCGTGATTGTTTGCTTGACTTCTTTGGATTTCTAAGATTATTCTTTCTTCGTTAGTTCTGCATGGAGTGACTTGTTTTTCTTCTTTTCTCTTTTGATAAATTCTATGGCACTCGGAAATTCTTCTCTGTAATCGACTTCTGCCTCTTCATATTCTTCTTTGGATCTTTCTTCATCGAAGTCTTCTATTTCCATGAATAGTACCCTTTTTGTATCATTGTCACTGACTTCATATTCATCTGATGAGGAACTAACTTCCTTGGTGCAAAGGATTTTCTTGAAAAACTTCTTTTTATTTATTCTACCCTTTTGAATTTGCTTCTTATTTTTAGGGTCATCTTCTTCTTCATTTATTTTGTTTTTCTTATAAGGACATTTATTAGAAAAATGAATAACACCATCGCAATTAAAACAAATCAATGGAAGCTTACCTCTATATTTGTCAATTCTTGGTTTCAACCTTCTTATGGAGTTAGCCATTTCTTCATCTTCTTTTGAATCATCGTTGAAACTACAATCTAACTTTTCTTTGTATTTGTCTTTCTTCTTTATCTTCTTTGATGCCTTGAATGTTGCTTCCTTCATGACTGGATTGTCTTGATCTATCCTCATCTCGTAAGCTGTGAGTATCTTGTGCAACTCATCCATGCTCAAAGTCTCTATATGTACTCTCTCTTCTATGGCTGAAATCTTCAAATCATATCTCATAGGTAGAGACCTCAGTGCCTTTTGAAGAATGACTATTTCCTTATTTTTTTCTCCCAAACCCTTGATGGAATTGATTGTCTCATCAACTCATAGAAAGTAGGAGGCAATGTTTTCATCTTCCTTCATCTTCAATTGTTCTAACTTGACTCTTAATGTTTTAAGTTTGGCTCCTTTAACTTTGGCATCTCCTTCCTATATATTCTTCAGTTTGTCCAATATTTCTTTTGTGGATTCACAATGCACAACCTTAATGTATATTGATTCAGTAAAACCATTCAGGATGTCACTTTTAGCTCTAGAATCATTGTCTTCAAGTTTGTTTCCATCCTTGTATGTCGGGAGAGTGTTTGGTGCTTTGTATCCATGTAATACTACTCTCCAAACATAGAATCCATGTGCATGTACATATGTTTTCATTCGTCTGCTCCAAAAGTCATAGTTCTGACCATCAAATTGTGGTACCCCAACCATAGCATAATCCATGATCTCCTTCCAGTGGTTAGACTTCTTTCTGAAGGACCTTCTTTGATAGAAATTTTTGGATTACTGAGAGGGGGGTGAATCAATAATGAGAAATTATAGTACTTTTAACCATAGTTTATTCTTCAACAATATTCAACAATTTATCATTAGCATTCAATATATCATTAGTAATATAATCATAAATAACATCACATCACAATAGATACAGAATACACCAGTATTTACATGGAAATCCAAATGGGATAAAACCATGGAATGCATTTCTTATATATTTATCAAAAGAAAACATTCATTAGAAGCACCAAATTTCGATTCTCCAGCTACAAATGGAAGGAGGATCCAACCCCCTATTCTCAAGATCCAACATGAAGGAAGCTACAACTCCCTGATTCTCTGCTCCAACTAAAAGGAGGCTAAAACCCCCTAGGTTCTTCAGCTACAACCAGAAGGTGGCTACAACCACCTTTCCTTGCCCCATCCAATCGACCTATAATATAAATGTAGACCAATTGTTTCTATCAAAAACTCTACTACTGTCACTCCCATTGTCACTATCGTTATCACTGTCATTGTCACTCTATCTCTGTCACTGTCTCTGACATTGTCACTGTCACTTTGTCTCGGTCACTGTCACATCAACCTGTATCTTCTCATTAATCAACTCAAGGATGTGAACTATAAAAACCATATCAATGTTGTACCATACATAAGAGTGCTTCTCACTCAACCAACTAACCACATATACCATATCCAAGTACAAGGCCAACCATACCAAGAATGCCTCAAGAATTCACAACATCATAAACAAATCTAAGCGTCAAAACAAACTAATAACCATACCAAAACTTTTGTATCTGACCTGAAGCTGTAGAAATGATGACCCGTGAACTTGCTTTCATACTCTAGGGACCTGGTATCAACATTTATTCCAACCTTCCTTAGCGTTTCACAAATACAAGACCTTCTCTTCTACATCCCATATATGTTTGTGTTGTCCTTCAGTGCAACCTGCGTACATCCGCGCCCTTATTACCTACAACTCACATATACCTCATAAACTAGGGTTTGTTGCAATCTCGAGACTTTCTCCTTTGACCTTCCTTTGCTACCTCAGAAAAATTTCGTCAAAACCTTAGCAAAATATCACTAGTTCACAAGATAGATAATCAATGAATGAGTGTGTGAATGTACTTGTGAATGACTTCTTGAGGTGATTATATACTTGTGCTAGGTAAATCCTCTCCTTAATTTAGGGCTTCTATGGTTTTCTTGTTACAACAACTTTACCCCTTTGACCATGACTTATAAAAAACTAGGGGCTTCTTGTCCACTCTTCGGGGCTTCCAACTTTACAAGGCCGTATCTCCCTAACCGTGAGGAACTATGTGGCGTTCCACATGTCACCGGAAATGGTACGATGATTACTTTCTAGGCATGAGTGATTCACCTTCATTTACTCCATACTTCATGACCTAAATCCTCATTCAACTATGAGATACTTAACCATGCTTAATGGTTTCTTGTAGACTTCTTCAAAGCGTATTCTCATGATGGCCATTCTTAGAGCTACGCCACAAGGGTACCACTTTGGAGAATTTTCCAAATGAATCCATCACATCAGATGAAATCAATCCAATATTAGTTGACATCAATGAAAACCAACTGTCCAACAAAATGTTATGTAGTTCCTCATGGTTGAGAAGTTATGAGGTCATGAAGTTGGAAGCCTTGAAGAATGGTTAAGAAACCCCTAAACAATTACAAGTCATTAATTAAATGGTAAAGTGGTTATAAAAATAAAGTACAGGTTGACCCTAAAGTTAAGGAAATAAGTCACTTGTCAAAGTATAAATACACTTCAAGAAGCCTCTCATTAAAACACACACAAATTTATTGAATGTCTTCTATGTGAGCACACTTGATCTATTTGGAAAATCTAAGATAGCAAGTCTAAGGCGACGAAAGAGTAAGGAGTGTGAAAGTTTCAGGATTACAGAGGTGAGAAAAGGTTTTC
This sequence comes from Picea abies, assembly GCA_900067695.1. Classification (NCBI taxonomy): domain Eukaryota; kingdom Viridiplantae; phylum Streptophyta; class Pinopsida; order Pinales; family Pinaceae; genus Picea; species Picea abies. The sequence goes on from CBVK0100184844.1 coordinate 8,391, forward strand.
TGTGAAACCCTAATTTGGTTGACCCTTGCGGGTTCGACTACTGGCTGTCTCTTATACCCTAATTTGGTTGACCCTTGCGGGTTCGACTACTGGTGTCCCATAGGGCACCCCTGCGGGTTATATGACCCTCGTTGTTAAAATATTCAATGTGCTTGTTTTTCCATAGACAATATGTCAATATTGTCACCCAACCATAGGAGCACAACCACCCCTGAGCACCGTAACATTGATAGATAGAATAATTCTGGAAGCAGTACCAGACCCAACATATAACCAAGAGATAGCATATCTCTCTTTATCCAATAATAGCAAAACAAACAAAGAGTCCATAAACCCTAAACCAAGACCAAAAACCTGGTTGCAGTAGCTACAACTGCACTCCTTCTCCAAACTTCCACACCACTTAACTTATGTGAGATGTGAGTGAGTGAATGACCAAATGAGCTCAAGTGCCCTCTATTTATAGTACTCTTTGTCACCTGTCGAGGCCGACTTCTTCTTTTAGAGGCTAATACTTAAATATTGATTCTTTTATTGAGTCGACATGTCTTCTAGGGTTTCTCTAGCTTATAGAACATTCTAATATAGTCATAGGTTACACATGAAGGTTAATACCTCCCACGTCTACCATAACATCAACACTCATATCGCGAGGCCCCTCTCATTGACTTGTCTTAGTCCCATGAGGCTAAGAAAAATTTGGGGAGAATGCTAGTGCCAGGTTGTTGAGGCTGGGGAAGAGCTACATGTATGAAATCTCATGTATCAGATCAACTACGGGTCTAAAGGTATGTTATTCTATGTGTTTTAAGGGTTGTGTTAGCACTGAGAGTCACCCTATGACTACAAGAGGATAAGCCTAGTACCCATCAGAATTTTTGGTGGATGTTGGTTTTATGAGTGGAGGTCAAATGGACAAAACTCAGTACAAGAATGATTTTAATCACATAAAATGGACAATCAATGCACAGGGAAGTGAGGTCCTCATTAACTTAATAGAAGGAGGACTTAGTGAGAGAGGTGAACAAGACTGCTATCAGCATCCTGATTTGAGTTTAAGTGTGAATAGAAGGAGNNGACTGCTATCGGCATCCGACTTTCAAGCAGCTTGGTGAAGAAAAACTTAGGCTCAAGAGCACTCTTGAATTCAAATTTCAGACACTAGAATATGTCATATCATCATAATAATCAAACCTACATTATCATGCAAATACAACAACTCGACTGGATCCTCCATGCCCGAGCCTTCAGCATAAGGGGAAATAAGGTAACAAGGAAGATGACTAAAACTAGTCACAACACTATTGTAATAAAACCTACATTACAATAGAACCACAACCCTCAACTGGATCGTCCATGCCCAAGTGTTTCATCATAGTTTAAACAAAGAGATGAAAGAATTTGACTTCTATTAATGTGAAATTCTAAAATTTGATACATAACCAGAGAACAGTTTTGGCATGAAAATTACACAGTAGGGAGCTCATCTCAACCAGTTGATGACCATAAAAAAAACTTGAACTTATCTATTTACAATTAGATCAGTCCACAAATACCAGGGGTGTGATCTGGCCATTCCATTCAAATCCTCACGCCTACGCCTTCTTTTGTCAGACTGTGCATGTATCCTCCTATCAAACGCAAATTCATCTCAACATGGGCCTGCAGGAAAACTCGTCCATCGTGGTACCTCGGGCTGACATCTCTGTCTCCATGGACAAACCCTCCACGCCTTCTATTTATGGAGTGAGTTGAGGTTTCAACCACCACTCCTTTTGCATTAACTGATCCTTCATTGGGATCAGAATGAGGCTTAATTCCTATGGGGATTCCATGCGCTGCTCTCGGATTTGATGCTATATAAGCACATGATTGTGAGGCCATCAAAGGCGGTTTGGATTCACACTGCTTTTGATCTCACAATCCACCACCTTCCACCACGTAGCTCTTTCTCTATACCATGGTTTCAATTGTGGCACCGCTCAAGAATTTTATCATTCGAGCATGTTGCGTCCCCACAATGAAACATGGTCGTTGATATGATCGTGATCTGCGATCTTGGTGCACCTACTAAATTTAGCGCCATCGCTAAAGCTTATCCACTTGCAATCTTAGGATACTTCTAACCGCATTGGGAGATGTCACTAATTTTTGCGCTGAACAAGAACACTTCCCGTAGGATGATCTAACGTGGTGGCCTTATGTCATTATGATGATGTGTCATGAAAAGAGAGGTGACATGTGTCACTTGGAAACAAGCGGATGATATGCCCAAAGGTTCCTAGACTGAGTGCCATGTGTCATCGCCAGATGGATTCCAGGTGTCATGACTAACCAGAGCACCACATATCTGAACTAATGACTACCACGTACTTTGGCACTTCAGAGCTCGGGGGTGGTATGCATGTAGAGATGGAGCTCCAAAGTGAACAACGACCGTCGATCTAGGGAGGACATGCGACAACGATCTGTTAACTCCAGGAGAAAACACTCTGGATGAAAACGAAAGCGAGGAGGATGAAACTCCCAAAGCCCGTAGTCTCAAAGAAAACTACCACCATTAGATTTGGATGGACACGCGGCAACGATCTGTGGACTTCGGGAGAAAACACTCCGGATGAAAGCGAGAGGGGAGGAGCTAAAAATCCTGAAGTCTGGATTCTCGAAGTAAATATTGATCGTCTGATCTGAAAGGATGTGTGGTGCTTGATATTCAACTTCGGGCAAAAGCACTTTGGAGGAAATTGGGGGTGGGGAAGTTGAAACTCCCGAAGCCTGAACTCCCGGAGTAAATCATGATCGTCTTATCTGAAAGGACGTGTGGCACTTGATCTGCAAATTTGGGCCAAAGCACTTTGGAGGAAATTGGGAGTGGGGAAGTTGAAACTCCTAAAGCTCGAACTCCCGAAGTAAATCATGACCGTCTGATCTGAAAGGATGCGTGATGCTTGATCTGTGACTTCGGGGTTTCCACCTGGTCTTTAAAACTTGCACAATTTTGACGTTTTGAAAGACCGAGATTCGTTGATCTGAAATGCTCCTGGGATCTTCATCGTTGAAAATTGAACCTACCTGCTTCCTTCGAGCCCACAATAGACTGAGTTAAGTGTTGTGTTTGGACGCTTCTATGTAGACCATGAACTTGGTCATCCTGCGACCTTTTGACAGCTATACGTGATAACAAGTTGCATCTTGAAAGGTTGGAACATGCTTGAGGAATGTATTTGTGAGTTTTGGTATATGCTTTGAGGCACATCTTGGATACTTGGCATATGGTTTGTTGTATGGTATATTCTTGAGGAATATCATGAGTGATATGTAACATGTTTGATGGTATCTATTGATATATAGTTTATGGATGTTGGCACATGCTTGACGCACATGGTTTGAGGTACATTTTGGTTACATGTTAGTGATGTTATGGTCATTCTTTTGGTATCTTTTTGAAGAATTTGTATATTCTTGAAGCACATCTTGGTGCATGGTGTGAGGCATATTCTTGGCACATGTATGAGGTGCATTTCTTGGTGACATCGATGCATGTTTGAGGCACATCTTGATGAGGTTATGGGACATGTTTGAGGTACATGCACTGGATGTTGTAGTACGTGCTTGAGGCATGTCTTAGTGATGTTGGTACATGTTGAGGTACACCTTGGTGATATTACAGTACATTGATTAGAAGCACATCTTGGCTATATTGGTATCTTGGTATATTGGCTATATTGGTTATGGTTGAGGAACTTCATTGATGATATCTTATGCTACATGATGTATGGCATGATTGAGACATATTATGAATGATATGGTATATCATTGATGCATGAGATGGTACATGTTTTATACATGGTTGATGTACATGATATGGTACATGGTTGATGTACTTGGTATGGTACATGGTTGATGCATGGTATGGTATAGGTTATGGTTCATGATTGATGTACATGGTTGATGTACAGGTTTTGGTACATGGTTGATGGCTGATGTACATGGTTTGGTGATGATTTTGGTATCCATGTGAGTGGATCTGGTTATAGTTGGTTGATGATGGTATATCAGTGACAACAATGGGTTGGATAATTGGTTGATCATGAGTGACAGGTTGATGTGATAGTGGTAGTCACAAGTTGTTGTGGCCGTGACAGTGACATGTTGATGTGATAGTGACACTGACAGGTTGGTTGATGTATCAATGATGGTGGTAGTGACAATATCAGTGGTAGTGACAATGAGTCTACACTTATATTTCAGGGCAACAAGACGGGGCAAGGAAAGGGGGTTGTAGCCTCCTTCTGGTTGGTGCTAGAGAATTCAAGGAGTTGTAGCTTCCTTTAGGTTGGTGCATGTAAATCAGGGGGTCGTAGCCTCCTTCCAGTTGTAGTTGGAGAATTCAGGCGGTTGGAACTTCCTTCATGTTGGTGCGTGTAAATCAGGGGGTTCATGCCTCCTTCTAGTTTGTGCTGGAGAATTTGGAATTTGGTGCTTCCTATGAATGTATTCTTGATATATATAAGAAAGCATTTTGTGGTTTTCTCCCATTTGGGTTTACACGTAAATTTCAGTGTACTGTATATCTGATGTGATATTGTTTATGGTTATATACTCATGATAGAGACCTGTATATCTGATGTGATATTGTTTATGGTTATATACTCATGATATATTGAATGCAATAATAAATGATATACTGCTGATAAATTTATTGATTACATATTCTGATTGAAAGTGGTAAAAAGTGCTCATATTGATTCACCCCCCTCCCCCCTCTCAGTATTCGAACATTAGAATATTTGGGAGGTGCACCCAAATGGACATTTTGGTTATAGGCATATTGGATGGGTTAAATTCTAGGAACCACGGGTTAATAGAAAGCCCCACTCTTCCCTGGAACTAGGGACCCTTGTCAAAAACCTTCTAACAATCAACAAGACTATGAAATTGAACAATAAAAAATCCTTTGGAAACAAGATATACCTTACAATCCTTTATCCAATTCAAATAGAGCCACTAGTACAAATCTAAGGTAGAAGGCCATAACACATTAAACTGACAAATTATCACCTTGCATTTCAATTACGAAAGGAGATCGAAAACTATATCCTCTATTATCTCTAGAACTAGAATCTCCTATCATTTCTCCGCAGTATACACATTGGGCAGATTAATCGACACAATCGCAGAGGGTTTTCTTGTGACCACGTCCTTAAATGAGCATCCCTTGGACAAGGAGGGTACTCCATTGCCAATGCTGATCACTCCTCCATCTAATGGCAGAGGCATAATGAGTGTTAAGTCTTAACATATGTTATAATCTCACAACAAAGAAAGCTCATCTAGTTGCTTACCCTAAAAAAGAAGTCACAACCAGTACACATAGATCCTTTGCACAAGCTCTAGTTTGTGCTTTATGTTCGCCACATAATCCCAAAATATCACCCGCAAGAGTAAGGTTTTCCCAATAGGAGACCTAACCATAACGTGAAATCTTTCTTTGATACCAAAATATATTACATCAAACATTTTTTGTATCGACATTTCATCTTACATCATGCAATCTCTATTACCATAGTATTTCTTTCACACATTATACTCTTTTTTATACAATCGACAACCCATCCTAGACTCCTTCGCAAATGGAAATGCTGACATTTCATCTTACATCATGCAATCTCTATTACCATAGTATTTCTAGTTAAACTACATAATTGTTGTGTGTTACACTGATTCATTACATTATTTGTATTATTTCCTTTGCAACACCTCATGTGTGACCCTCTCTTTAACATTATATGGAAAATACACAATCTTTTCAAAGGAAAACAATATATAGACATAGATTAAAGCATCAAGATTTATCTTATTCCTAAATCCATTTCCTTTTATTTGTAAATAATGTTAATAAACATAGGAAAAATAGGAGATGCTCTCGTATGGTAAAGATATGTGTATTTTTAGTTTATTTTTAAACACTGATAAAAATATTATAGAAAATTTAAAAATTATCTTAATAATAAATAGTTGAATTTAATTTTATATATCTTCTATTCAATTGAAAACCTTTTGAAGTTTCTCTTTCGTAATTATTCCCTCTTATCATGGAAAGAGGGACCACCACCTCCTTATCTTTTCATATTTGGGAGTGGAAGTGGGAATGTACACATTATAGTGAAAATCTCCTTATCTTTTCATGTTTGGGAGTGGAAAGCATATGGGAATATACACATAGAACATATGGCATATACAGATAATTCTGAAAATGTCAAAATGAGAACAAATCCCAAGACCAACAAACCTCCCATCAATTATTAAAATAAAAACAAACCCCAATGCTGACACACAACGATAGCCACAAACAGAAAATGAAAATATTAAAATAAAAGCAAATTCCAACGCGGACACACAACCACAGCCACAAACAAAAAGAACCCACTTCTATATAGAGCGCAAATCCCAATGCCTAAAAAAAACAGCCACGGCCACAGGTTCATGAACAGGCGCGTTACGCGTATCGCCTTGCACACCTACTGGTCATGAAGTGCATCGAGAAAAATATTATACAATCTGTTTCTCTTGTCCTTCTCTGTAACAACCAGCTTCTTCTGTGTTTTCAACGGTTCGAGGACGATAGCATTCCTTCTATAAAATTACCACTCTATTCCTTTCCTTCCACTCCTGAAACAGAATTCCTCATATTCATATCCACAGATATCTATTGCTATAAATATGGATAGCAATGCACGCTCCCCCCCACTAACAGCACAGGGAGACTGCATCGTTCCTCCAGGAGGAGGAGGAATAATATCATTAGGTATTCTGAATCTGAATCCATCCCTCCTCTTTGTTCATTGAGTTAATTGATAGATTGAATTCCAGTTATTGCAGGTGAAAGCAACGTGGAGTATTACAAGAAGAGTACTTGTGCTGTTCCTGATATCTCTGCTGATGAAGAAGAATTGATAAATAGACTTCACAACCTTCTGGGTGACAGGTAGGGCATGATTCAGACATACATTTCTATGCTGTTATTCATTCGTTGATATAGGAATTCTATTGATATGAACATGGCAGGTGGGCATTGATTGCGGGGCGCCTTCCATGGAGAAGAACGGAGGAAATTGTAAATTACTGTAAAAAGAGATACACAGTCACTCCCTCATCTTCATGCTCATGAATCTCTCTGGCCAGTCTATGTAGTGTGCTTCTGACTGCATATTGCCATTTTGATTAGCTAAGCATAAGGATTTTGGAAGACCATTGTATTAACACTTCTGCGTGTATCATTTATTGCACATTAAATTCAATGATCTCCTCTTACAATTCCCACTCTTAGTTTTGTCTACCATGCAAGGTGTTGATGGAATATTACTGTGAATGGGTACTGTTTCGTAAATACATGATTATGGCCTCTGAGATTTGTTTGGTTGTAATGTAATATTGAACACTGATTTATTTTAATAGAATTGTCATTTGTGTGGGTGTAATACCATCTTTGCCATTGATTTATTTTATATAGAGTTGGTTGGGAGAGTTTTCTTGGTCACACACTTTAATCCTTAATTTAAGAGTTGGTTCTTTTATATTTTTTTTGGGTACATAAAAAATTTTCGGGGATTGCATCCAATCTGAACCACACCAACCTTTAACATGACTAAACTATTCCATCACGTCACCGATTATTCTACACTTAAAGAACGACATCTTGTCACTATAATATACCCATGACTTCCCATATTTTCACTCAACTTAAGAGTGGACTATTAATTTTCCTTTATAATATGATTTTTCTTTTTTAAATTTATATAAGTTTTGGCCATCTTGTCACTATAATATGAGCCATGGCTTACCATATTTTCACCTAAAAATATGTCTTCAGTAGAGTCTTCTATATCCCCTCTGGTAACAGGAAAAGTTTCTCTTATAATTTGTTTTTTTATTTTGTTGAAATACTGTAACTATAATATTAGCTATGGCATCTCATATTTTTTATTTTTTGAAATACTGTAACTATAATATTAGTTATGGCATCTCATATTTTCACTTAAGAAATATGTGTCCATATTTCTTCAGTTTGTAGCTGTGTCTTTGAAAGTTTTCTTATGCTTTTTTATTTCAATGAGATTCTATTAGGTTCTCAGAAAATATTAATATTGTAAGAGTTATTTTCCTTTATATAAAGAATATGATTTTAAATAAAAATAAGTTAAGAGATAAAAAAAACGAGTTTGTTTGTTTATTCCAGTGATTAGGCTATGAAACCTGTCTCAAAGGAAAATTCATCCCAAACGTTTTCATATATTGGAAGCTCTTTTTTGTAAGACTAATAAATTTTAGTCGAAACTACCTGCTAACGCTGAATAAAAGAAGAAGACAAAGAAAGTAGTATATATATTGTGTAAGGGTGGGGATGTTACACATAGGACTGAACTTTACGACCTTAAAAAACTTTCAAAGAAAAGGGGGAATATCACTGCTGCTGTGTGTTTCAGAGGAATATCACTGCTGCTGGGGAATATCACTGCTGCTATGTGTTGAGAGATCGAAATGTTTGACTTAAGAGCAAAGTGTTCACTCTAATGAGAAGTAGCACTTAGATCATTTCTCTTTCTGTGTAAGAAACCCATACGGATTCTAGCCCAACAACTAATATTGATTTGAGGTTTACTAACATTTTTAGAAAATAGAAATGTGAATATAAACTCTAAACATGAAAATCATCTACATTGTAAATGACATTCTTACAATAACCTGATTGCTCAATGAATACACACAAGAATAGTACTTGGCATATGCAACACAGAGATGGAAGCTCTCCAGAAAATGCTTGGCCAGAGATAGCTTCTTTTCATTAAAAATTCCAGCATAAGTACATAAAAACTCTTATTTTATGTTTCTAGCATTTATAACTATTTACAAAATAACTGCTCTAACTTAGCCTTGTGATAGTTTCAATTTTATTTAAATAAAAACTGCCCTTTTCATTTTCTTGATCTTCTAAATTACATATTCATCCATTTTCTCCCAAAGAACTTCATTATATTTAATTGTTCAAATGAATATAATAAGAAAACAATTTATTTTCCTTTGGAATAATCATTATAGGACTTCCGTGTGCTCCCATGCTCAAGCTTTGTGATACAAGTTTTCATCATTCATCAATTTGACTTCACATTAATTAGTTGTCCATGCATGAGTAATTCATCGTTTTGTTCTTGTTATGGTGAATTGTCTCACTTCCATGAGTAATGTTTTGAAATCTCACAATTCACAATTCTCTGTATTGAATATATTAATTAATTTTAAGCTTATTTCATTGAAATAATAATAATGTTTGATAATAATGAATCAAACCATAATAGTTTGTTTATTTTGATTTTAATATAAAATGATTATAATATTCACTAAATTCTATAATTTACTTTGTTATTACTATATTTTATTAGATAATATTGTTCATGAAGACAAACAATCTATCTGAGAGTTAGATTCAAATTTTGTTGATAATGAGTTTTTTGGGAAAAAGATTGAGTAGAATTCAGAGCAATAAAACCTCATTAATGTCAAGCAAAACATTGGTTCTATGGTAATGACATGTTAGAAAAACAAGATTGTGGAGCAATAAAATAAAAACAAATGTGAAAATAAAATACAGAAGATACAAAATATAATAGAGACAAAAATATATGTGGTTCACCATTTTCGGATATGTCCACTAGAGAAATTGCTAGGTCCTTCCTTTTTATTATCCAACAAATGAAGGGATACAACCTACAACACACCCATTGTAACTTCTTCTTATTTCTCTCACAATCTCCTCTCTCAGAATACAATACTCGCAATAATACATAGTTGCAATACATTTCCCTCATAAAAGAGGGTTGCCTTCTAGG
>CBVK0100184845.1:0-18277 GCA_900067695.1 Picea abies
CTCTTCCGATCTCACAGGTTTGGATGTGTTTGTTGTAGTTTCCAAACCCTATGAGGCTTTTTGTTGTTGTAGTTGTGTAAGGGATGGCCAATAAGAATGTTGGGCTGATGGAAGTTCCCAAATCTCCTACTATTCTGGCAGGGAGATAGTGGGTCTCCCTCAGGTATCAACTTCAGTAAAGAGCCTCCCGAGACTAAAGTGTGGAGAGGAGTGTCAGAAGAAGATATCTGGGAATTCCTTGAGAGGTTTGTTCCCCGGTAATGGTTACTAATCAACTCTTCTATGGAGGCAATGATATCCATATGATCCCATGGATCCTCAGCCTTCCCCTCAGTGGAGTCTGAGATCATAGTCTCCATGTGAGTGACTACAACGTCCCCAAGAGTAATGTCTTCTATCGTGAGTGGAAGTTGTGACAGAAGATCCTGACAAAGGCAAGAAGGACCCTACCAACTCAAAGTAGAGGGGCCTGGGCGAAATATCGATGACTGTGAGAAAAAAGGGTGACCTAGATGTATGGGGCATCGCAAGAGTACCTTGAAAACAGCTACAATCAGTAGACAGTAGCAGATATAAATAATATACTGTCTACCATGATCATAACAGATGTCTACTAATAGGAGGGACCCAACTAGCCAAGTGTAAGAAGGTCCAAGGAAAATGATTGTAAACGGTGAGTGTCTGGGAAATTAGGAAGGTCTGGTCAACTCAAAGAGATCTCAACTGCTTGTAATATCTCTTTTATTTTCACATACTTCTGATATGAATTTGCACCTTAAAAAAATTTGTCTATCAGATCTGTCTTGTACATGTTGATAGTTGAAATATGCACTTCATGAGCTCTCCTGCTAAGTGCATCAACCACTTGATTTTCCTTACCCTTTATATGCTTAATTTCAAATTCATACTCACTTAGAAATTATATCCATCTAGTTTGTCGGGCGTTTAGTGTTGGTTGTCCAAACAAACGCTTCAGACCACAGTGGTCTATCCTTAGTTCAAATTTCTTACCCATGAGGTCATGTCTCCACATTTTTAATGCATGTACAATTGCTGCTAACTCAAGATTGTGGGTGGCATATTTTCTTTCGTCCTCCTTTAATTTTTTGGACTCATATCATACCACATGATGTTTTTTACTGAGGACTCCACCGAGCCCTTCCTTGTATGCATCAATGCACACAATAAAATATTCATTTGGATATGCAATCTTCAATATTGGTGCACTTGTCAATATTTCCTTTAGCTTCTTAAGTCTTTCTCCACACTTTCATGTCCATTCGAACTTCACTCCCTTCTTTTGCAAAGAAGTGATTGGACTTGAAATCTTTGAGAATCCTTTTATGAATCTTCGGTAATAACCGGAAAGACCCATGAAGGATCTAACCTTTGTCACATTCTTTGGCATTGGCCATCCTATAATGGCCTCTATCTTTTCAGGATCAACTGATATCCCTTCTGCTGAAATTATATGTCCCCGGTAGTAGATCTTCTTTTGATAAAATATGCACTTACTTAGCTTAGCATATAATTTATGCTCTCTTAAAAATTACAAGACCATTCTTAAATGTTGTTCATCTTCCTCTTTTGACTTAGAGTAGACAAGTATATCATCTAGGAATACAATCACAAACTTTTCTAGGTACTCCATGAACACTCCATTCATTAGGAGCATAAAAACTACTAGGGAATTTGATAGTCCAAATGGCACTATCGTGAATCCATAATTATGAGACCTTGTTCTGAATGTTGTCTTGTTGATGTATTCTTCCTTTTATCCTTACTTGATGATATCCAGATCTCAATTCAATCTTGGAAAAGATTATTTCACCTTTTAGATGATTAAACAAATCATCAATTCTTGAAAAATGATACTTATTCTTTATGGTAACCTTATTCAGTTGCCTAAAATCAATACACAACCTTAAGGTTCCATCTTTCTCCTTCACAAAAAGAACCATGGCTCCCTAAGATGACACACTTGGGTGTATATACCCCTTCTTTAAAAGATCTTCAAGTTGCATCTACAACTCTTTAAATATTGGTGTGCCCATTCTATATTCTGTCTTGGACATTAGGGAAGCTCCTGGCATAAAATCAATAGATAAATCAATGTCTCTCTTTGGTGTCACTCCCAGGATTTCTGCAAAAACATCTTCAAAATTCCTTAAGACCGAATGGTCTTCAATGCTTGAAACTTTATCTTTGGTTGCCTCTTCCATATGGGCTGCAAAAATTTGGCATCCCTTTCTGAAACACTTTTTCAGCTGCAGATTTCAAATCTCTCTAGCATCCCCATTATAATCCCCATTTTAATTGATTCTTAATGCATATATAATATGTGGCTACGACCAAGCTATGTAATATGTGAATTGTATTTCTATGTTTTAAATAATAAAATGTGATTCCAACAACTAATGGGATATGGACAAGAGATGGGGGTAGAATTAATACACAAGAGGGGGGACTGTCTAGGATAATGACCAAGAGGGGTCCAAGGGGGAATTACCCATGCATATTAATCCAACTTATTTTCCTAAATTTTCTATTTTTACATGAACCTTCTAATTTTTGATTGAGTGTTTCCAAATCCAATCATTGAATACAAGTAAGAGGGTGGGTGTGAGTGGTCACATCCCAAAGTTATTGGGCACATGAGGTTTGATTACAATAATCTTGGGGAAGAGTGCAAGTCAAGAAAGACAAGCCAAAGAGAGAAAATTTGCATGGGTTGGGACAACAATTTTAGATAATCAATATTTTTGCACATGAATCAAGTAGAGAGAAAGGAAGAGAGATGAAAGATGGTGCAGCCATGGAGGGAGAATTATAGAGAAAGATGGATCATATTTGGTTATTTTTTGAGTTGAAGACTAAAGAACCAGGTTTTTAGGCTTGAAGAGGGAAATCCTGGGTGAGTTTCACTATAAAAACAAGTGTTTGTTGTTGGTTGTTCGTATTTTTTCTTAGCAGAAAGATCCCTTGAGTTCCCAACTGAGAGATTCATGGTTACCTATGTCAGAGAGACCCTAATAAATGAATGGGGTGCCTGAGGGACTAATATCCATGAAGGGGTACATTCCTTTGGTTGGGTAGGTCAAGAGGAAGAGAGGTGGTGGAAAATCGGGATAGTTGTAGGAAGACACTAGTGGGTTGTGAATTTATGAGTTGTGAGTGGAGAAGGAGAGACCACCCTCTTTTATGGATTACTAGCCTTAGCCTAGGGATGTATATCTATTGATATTTGGAACAATCAGTCTATGGTTGGGTGGAACATCAGTCCCAAGCAGCTGGTTGCACAACTGATTATAAAATATATGTGTTTTACATGTTTTTGTGTTGTGTTTATGAGTTTAATTGTTGTGCATGAACTCTGTGTAGTTGGAAATGATTTATATGTTGTTGTGTTGAATTATTAGACTACATTCATGTTGATTTTAACATGTTGTAGATGAATTAAATAAATGGTGACAGACAATAGTTATTTTTGGATGTAATTTGTAGTTGAAATCTACTAGAAATCAATCAGTTTTAAAAGAATTGAAATAGTTAACATAAATTTTGTTTTTATGATTTATTTTGCACTGTAATGTCCCTCGGTTGGGATGGGGGACATTACATATGCCTTTGTTGCATATTTGGAAACTCATGTAGCCCAAAGTGCATGCTTGGTGGACTATGGAACTTCCTTCCATAGGAATTCCCATGGGCATAGGTTTTCATTGTATGAGAAATATGATGGTGTGATGGTATACCTTGGTGATGACTCTCCTCTTAAAATAGTTTTCCATGGTAGATTCTTGATCATATTCCTTTATTACAAATTAAAGAGGATCCATGGATTTTGGCACAAAATTTAATATCAATAAGCACATGTAATGATGCAGGTGTGCAATTTTATTTCTTAGACAAAGGGTGTAAGTTGGTTCAAGGTACTATGGTACTCGCTAAGGGTGTTTGTGTGGTCACTTTGTTCTAGCTTGATGCATGCACTATTGAGTGTAACCACTCTTTGATTTACACATCAAAGAGATCTATAATATCTATTCCTTTCCAATCAGAACCTCTTAAACAATTTCATGCTTTAGAAAACAAGACAATTGTAGAAAAGACAATGCTATGACACCAATGATTGGGCCATATAGGTGAGAAGGGCCTATAGGCCTTGGAAAAAAAAATGTTTATGGACTGAATGATTATGCTCTTGAATTTTATTTTTTTGAGCACTACATATATGGAAAATAGAATCGTGCTCAATTTTATTCTGGTTCTCACAAATATTTTTGGGTGTTGGACTTGATTCATTCTGATGTATTTGGTCCAATTAAATTTCCTTCGATTTCTAAGGATTTCTATTACATTTCAGTCATTGATGATTATTCTAGAATGGCATGGGTATATTTTCTTCGAACTAAATATTATTCTTTTATTCAGTTTAAGGATCTTAAATCTCTCTTGGAAATTCAAGTTGGTTGTAAGGAACCCAACCCCCTAAGTACCCTTTAAGGGATGGTGTATTAAAATTTATCTTCTTGTTAGACATCTCGAGGCCTATTTCTAATGGAACCATTTCCCTCTACTCATCAAGAACTTTCCAGTGCCTGTAAGTATGCCAAATACAATCTCAGAGTCAAACGTTATGGCCTCCCAAATCTCTTGGTCCTCCATTGACCCAAGGCCACCTCACTGTTGTGTGGAATCCATGTGGGCACTTCTTTCTCATGCCACTCATTTTCCACCAAACACATTAGTCTCATGGGTCCAATACCTTGGCCCTTCTTCGTCATCATCGATATTTCCTTTCCCATGAATCACTCCCACTAATGAGATCTGACGATGACACTCCAATGGATTCCTCTCCCAAATTTAATGAGCCTCGATTCTTAGTCTCTAATGGTACATATCCATGGATATCACCTTCAAAAGGATCAATGGTTCCCTTTCCTTCTTATGATTATCTCATTGTCATTGGAAACCTTTCTCTAACCTCACCCATATTTCCACTCTCCATCCACCAACGCATGGTCAAGATCTATCGAAATAGATATCCTACAGTCCTAGGGATGAGCATCTAATGGCTTTGGTTTTGTCGACGATGCCAACTAGCATAGAGGTTATCAAACTAGTCTTTAACGTTCCTCATCGTACTAGGATGGGACCCTCCATGGTCCACGACTAAGATTCAACCCCGCCCACTCACATATCAATGACTATCATTGCTCGCCAGAATTCTTCGTCATCATTGATCATGGATTATACCCATCTCCACCACCCACTACTCCCAACAACAACCTTCCCAGTATCGACAGTATAGATCTTTTCAGGGAATTTCCTAACAGATCATTGATCATTGTTAGTCTCGATGTCTTGTCATCATCATCACTCATTTCATGGACCTCTCTCTAGGCCTTCATCAACTTTCCATCAATGTGTGGATGAGACTTATCAACCTATAGATCTAACAGTTGGGCTCTAAGTAAATTTTGTAAGGGCATTTTTCTTGACTGGGCCTCCTTATGTTCTTGATGACTAATTATGTAGTGACCTCTGTCACTACTTAGTCACTGTGGTTTCCATGCTAACATCAAATATATCTCTTAGTCTTGTTTAAGTGGAATCCTACGTGGAATCTAGGACATGTGGCCCTACCCAACTCCGCCACTTGGCTTGACACGTTGCACTCAGGTCACGTCACCTTCCAACCCCACAAAGTGAAAAATCACCTTGACACATGGCACAATCGCCACCCAGGAATGTAGACCCTCCACGTGGAATGATGTGGCACACACATCATCGTTGAACACTCGACATGTCCATCCACATCTAACACCAGTCCAATGCACATTTTTTGGGTGATTTTTGTTGGGTATGTGTTATATTTTTTGCACGAATCGCATTTTTGCATCATTTTTTGTGTTGCCTCGATTTTTCATGTCCATTGTTGGGTAGTTTTTCGGCACATGGTTTTTGCTGATGGTTTTCTATTTCCGGTTAAGGAATTAGGGTTGTTGAGTAATCTAGGTCATTGGGTTAGGGTTTTGGATGTCTTTTGATCCTATATGTATATTGTATTGTAAACAATGTATCGCTATGAATGAATATAGAATATGTTGGTTTTGTTGGTTTGGGTTTCCAGGGGAAACATATATGTGTAATGTTTGTATTTTCCATTGTATCTTTTATGTTGTTTTACTGAAAATATGTTTGCAATAAATATTGTACAAGGTTAAAATCTACATTTGGTATCAGATATTTGTTGGCTTCACGGGGATGCCTTTGTGGTCAAGGGTTTGGCCTAGGACTGTGATAATCCTTTTTATAGTGGGAGATCTATGGTATTGATTTTTCAGGTGAAAATAAATGGCGAGCAATTCGAAAATGGAGATCGAGAAGTTTAATGGGAAAATTTTTGAGCTGTGGAAGATATGTTGGTGGACAGAGATCATTGGATCATGGTAGATATAGGTACTGCACCTACAAGAACTTCAACAGATGACAGGAAAAATTTGGATCAGAAGGAGAAGAGCACAATCCAACTGTGTCTCTCAAATTCAGTATTACTGAATGTGTTGGAGGAAGCTACAACCAGGGATTTATGGGATAAGTTGGGGAATTTGTATCAATATAAGTCCCTAGTAAATAAACTATTCCTGAGAAAGAAGTTGTATAACCTGAGGATGAGAGATGGAGACTCGGTGGCAAAGCATTTGAACACTTTCAATACAGTGGTAAGTCAGTTAGTATCTATTGATATTAAAATTCCAGATGAAGATAAATGTATCAGTTTACTGTGTTCTTTATCAGACTCATGGGATAGTCTAGTTATGGCCATAGGTAGTAATACAACTACCTTGAATTTTGATGAAGTGGTTTCATCCTTGTTGTTGGAGGAGATGAGACAGAAGAATATGGAAGGATAGAGCACAGATGCATCATTTGCAAGAGGACGCTCCCAAGAAATAAATAGGTCTAAGTTCTCAAGTGGGAGATCTAAGTCTAAGGGTAGATCTAAATATCCCAGAAATTTTTTAAAGGTATGTTGGAGATGTGGAAAAGAAGGGTACTACAAGAAGCAATGTAGATCCAAAGTTGAGAAAAAGAAGGGATTTGAAGAATCTCCTTCTATAGAAGAAAATACCTCCAAGGAAGAATGAGGGGATGTGTACTTGGCTTCTTCAAGAACACATGTAGATCATGAGACATGGTTGGTTGACTAAGGTGCATCCTTTCATATGACTCCCCATAGTGATTGGTTCTATGAATATGAAAGGTATGATGGAGGTAATGTTTTCCTAGGTGATGAATCGACAACCAGAATTATAGGTCGAGGAAAATTCAAGTTAAGGCTCATAGATGGAAGGATTAGAAAATCACCTAGTGTTCTGCACATCCTAGGATTGGCCAAAAATTTGATTTTTGTAAGCAAAATGGACGATGCAAGGGTAAAAACAATATTTGAACAAGAAACTGGTAGGATGGTTTGAGAAGCAATGGTGTTGTTGAAGGGAATTCAGTTTGGAACTTTGTATAATATGCAAGGAAGCACTATTAGTGATGGGTGTAATAGTTCCATTGTTCTTGATATTGGATTTGAAGAAGAAAGAAATCATGTAGTCTCTGGAGAAACGTTTATGTTGTGGCATCAAAGACTGGGGCATATCAGAGAGAAGGGTTTTCGACTACTACACGGTAAAGGTATGGTTGAACTTATGTCTAAATTCTCTCTGGATTTTTTATTTCTATGAACATTTGTATATGGGAAGCAGAATCGGGTAAGATTACCCTCTGGTGCAACGAGGGAAGAAGAAATTTTACACCTAGTTCATAGTGGTGTTTTTGGATCTGTGTCGGTCCCATCATTAGAAAAAACTATGTACTATGTCTCATTTATAGATGACTTCTTGAGGAATACGTGGATATATTTCCTCAAGAATACAAGAAGTAATGTAGATCCAAAGTTGAGAAAAAGAAGGGATTTGAAGAATCTCCTTCTATAGAAGAAAAGACCTCCAAGGGAGAAGGAGGGGATGTGTACTTCGCTTCTTCAAGCACACATGCAAATCATAAGGCATGATTGGTTGACTCAGGTGCATCCTTTCATATGACTCCCCACAGGGAGTGGTTCTATGAATATGAAAGGTATGATGGAGGTAATGTTTTCCTAGGTGATGACTCAACAACCTGAATCATAGGTCGAGGAAAATTCAAGTTGAGGCTCATATATAGAAGGATTAGAACACTACTTGGTGTTCTACACATCCTAGGATTGGCAAGAAATTTTATTTAGGTAAGCAAAATGGTAATGAAATTGAAGAATTATGTAAGAATTGAGGTATATCAAGCCATAATACTACTCCATATACACCTCAACAGAACGGAGTTGCAGAAAGTATGAACAAGACGTTGATGGAAAAAGCAAGGTGCATGTTGTTAATATTATGGTAGCTGCGGGAGGTATTTACCTCCACATGTGAACCTGACGAGAATAGAAGACTCTAGAAAGCAATAAAAAACCCTAATGAGTTGGCTAATAACCCTAGAAGTCTTGTTGGCTCAAGAAGATAATTTATATTAGGTTATTAGCCTCCAAGAGAAGAAGTCGGCCAGAAATAATAATAATATACTGAACAGACACATATCCAGAAGGAGAAGTTGGCCCCAACAAATCTGGCAGAACCACTATAAATACAGGGCGCCAGTTCTCATTTGACACATCTAAGAATTACAAACAACAACTGGTGCACACTGCAGTTCCCAGTTTGGTGCGCACATGTGGAGGAGAGCTACAGGTGCAGTTGTTGTAGCTAGCAGTTTCAGTGTTGTCTTGGACTATCTCTTGGCTAGGGGTTGGACTATCTGATCAACTATTGTTGGTGTGCTATCCTTCGAGGAAGATACGCTACACCTTGTTTGGATATATAGCCTAGGGTTTTCTTCCGGAGTAATTCTCAGTCAAGGTTAAGGTGCTCGGAGGGTGGCTTCGGCCTATGGTTGGGTGACGAGGGTATTGTCAATGGTAAAATGAGCACACTATCTTCTATATTATAACAGGTTATGGGCCCACACCTCCTTCATTCAATCTAAATGTTGGAAGGAAACATAGCCACTAGGATATTGAGCTCGCTAAAGAACTGTCGCTAGGGTTACTAGCATAAGTAGCTCCTAAGACATTGTCGCTAGGGTTACTAGCAGGAGCAGTTGCAGAAACCCTAAACCTCTTGTTGAGGCACCTTAAGTGAATGGATTTACCTAATATCCAAATAGATCAGTGCACCCTAGCCTAGCGCCTCTCTTGATACTCTCAGCAAGCCAAGACGTGAAGTTTGAATTTCTGGTCAAATCTAGGGTTTGACCAAGTCAAGCAAGCCATGACTAACTCTATGAAGTCTGAAAACAAGTTAGATGGAGCCTCTAACTTCAGAGTGTGGAAGACAAGGATTAACCTCATCCTTTCCAAGAATAAAGTGTTGGATATCATGAAAGGAAATATTGTGAAGCCAGAGTTTGAAGAAGGAGAAGAGAAGGAACCGCAGAACGTTGCAGCTATGGAGAAGTTCAAAGATGTTGACATCAATGTCATGAGTATCATAGTGGATTCTATAAAAGACCACTTGATACCCTACATATCCCATCTTGACTCATTGAAGAAGATGTACGATGCCCTAACAAATCTCTTCTCAGTTAGTAACATTGGAGAAGTTATGATCCTGAAGAATGAGCACCATAACATGAAGATGAATGATGAATATAGCATAACATCATAATTTTTAAGGATCTCCCATTTAAAGATCAACTAAAAGCTATTGAAGAGATCACTTCAGAAAAGGAATTGGTGAACATAGTACTCAATGGTCTTCCCAAGACATGGGATGCATTTTCCACAAGCATGAACACATAGAAGGAGTATCCGACATTTGAAGAACTTTGGACTTGATGTGCTCAAGAAGAATCAATGATCAATGCAAAAGAGAAACCCCAAAAGAAGTACAATGATCAAGCCTTCACAGTAAGATTCAAGAACTTTAGGAACAAAAGGAATTTTGGTTCAAGGAGGAATCCAAATCAAGAGAAATACATTCCAAAAGTACAATGCTTCAACTGTCAAAAGTATGGTCACTACAAGACTTAATGTCCTGAGCTAAAGAAAAGGAAGGAGAAACATGAAGCATCGATTGCTGAAGAAAAGGAACCTACAAAGAATACTAAGCAAGATGGAAGAGACTTTTTCTTCTAAAAGGTAACAACACTCTTCTTATTTCTTGTACATATCTTGTTTCCATCGTCTCTGTACATATCTTGTATATCTATCTCTTGGAAGATAATGTGTTCCAAGAAGAACTATACCTATGAAAGAAAAAACAAGATGAAAATAGATATCATAATGAAATACAAATCATGTGGAAGCTATTCCAAGATAAGACGAATCAATCATGAAGAGACTTAGAAGAATAAAGAAGTCAGCAATCGAGAGGAAATTGGAAAAAGACTTATGACATTTTGTAGAAGACAACAAGATGAAAGCGTGGACTTTGTTAGACAAGAGAGCCAATTATATATTGCAGAAGACAATAAGGATGCATATGGAAGCGTGGACTCTGTTAGACGGAGGGAGCCGATTATATGCACTCTTACATGAAGAAAGGGTTAGGAGGGAGCTAATCCTATTATCCATTGAAGATGATGAAATATATATATCCATGGTAAGAGCCATGAAAGCCAGTATGTGTTTAGTTCAACCGCAGAAGAAGACTTCTTTGAAGAAAATCCTCTAAGTATTCCTGGTTTTCCATCCACATCTGTGATCCTATGATGAAAGAAAGAAATGGAATCTCTAGGGAATGGAACCTACTCCATGGTCCCAAGAGATAAACATGAGGAAGAACATGAATATTCCAAGAAAGAAAGAAAAGCTAGAACAACTAGTCATAATATTAAGAATCAAAAGATTACCATCCTGATATGAACTCAATAAAAGCAATCAAGCAGAAGAACTGAAAGTCGTGATGAAGAATAGTGTATGGAAAACTTATGAATGAAAGAATTGTGAGATCTAGAACCAAAGGTTCTCCTAGATGGAGGGAGAAGACTATGATGATTACTTGTTTCAGTACACCATACATATCACTACATAAGTCATTATATCATCCGCAACATCCATGAGTTGGAATTCTACATCAGATGAATGCAAAGAATGTTCTTCAGAGAAATTGAATAAAGAGCGTATGAAGAGCAATCTCAATACTTTGAGGCATACCAGAAAGAGATTCCTATATGTAGATAGAAGAAGATAACTTGGTGGAGAACCTCTAGTGCACAGCAGAAGCGTGGTGAAGATTTCCTATAAATATGACTACTCAGTAGATCAGATCTCATGATGACAGAAGAAGTGCCACATAGATATGTTATAGTTTTCCAACTATGATATACTCTACTGTTCAGATCTACATGAAGCCTTCACAGTGTTCTAGACTAAAGTACATTTGAAATTAAGCATTTCATTATCCATGATGAAGTCCAGAAAGGAGAAAATGATTCTCCAATACATATCTCCATAGATGAGCAGATAAGCAGACATTTTGGTAAAACTTCTATCCAAGATGAAAGAGTTTGCATACTCAATCTAGAGCTCGTGGAAACAACTTCCTTCTTATTGGAAAAGGAATAAATGACTCTCCAAGTTAGGAGGGAGCACTAAAAACATTATTGACGACATTCATCTTTAAAAATTGAAAATAGTCCATCTTGGACAAATGCTTTCTTGTTTGGAAAGTGGATTGAGACTTTTGATGGATAGTCACTTTCCATTATGGTTAACATGGAAAGTAGTTTGATTGTTGATGTATCATAGATAGCGAATTCCCATTGTGGTTAACATGGGGAGTGGTCTAGGGTAGTCTCTCTTCTTGAGGGTTACTCAAGAAGACTGCCCCGCCTCGCCGGACAACGATTTCTCATTGTGGTTAACATGAGGAATGGTTTGTTTTGGAGGTTGATACATGATAGTCTTTTCCTCTTATGGTTAATAGAGGAAATGGTCTGGACAATCATTCCTTAGGGTTTATACATTCTCTTCAGGGTGCACTTTGATTAGTGTAGGAGGAATGGCCCAGGGTGGGGAATGGTCCAAGCTCAGCAATCAGGGACAGACATTCCTTAGGGTTTATACATTTTCTCCAGGGTGCACTTTGATTAGTGTAGGAGGAATGGCCCAGGGTGGGGAATGGTCCAGACTCAGCATTCCTTAGGGTTATACATTCTCTCCAGGGTGCACTTGGATTAGTGTAGGAAGAATGGCCCAGGGTGGGGAATGGTCCATGTTCAGAAGACATGACATTTATTCTTCCTTGTTTGAGAATAATAGTCCAGATATCTCATTTTTCTACTCTAGGGGAAGATATTCTTTCATATCTCACAGATGTGAGTGAAATATTGGCCCAAATAATTCAATTTATATCATAACATTGTTTATGTGCAGGTTGTTATCAGAAGTTTGTTATGAAGATAGTAGATATAGACTACTGTGGTGGATATGTTCCATTGTTCGTGAGGCAGATATTCTTTCAGATCTCACAGATGTGAGTGAAATATTGGCCCAAATAATTCAGTATATGTCATAACATTGTTTCTATGCAGGTTGCTATCAGATGTTTTTTATGAAGACTGTATGACAGTAGATGAAGACTACTGTGGTGGATATGTTCCACTGTTTGTGACTATACGTTGTTGATCAAGTACTTGTGTGTTACTTGGTGTGGTAGTGAACCACTAAATTGTAGTTATGTACTACTATGGATAGACACAATTGTGTTCTATTTTCCAACAACTTCCTTGAAGACTATCAACAGTTTATTGGAAATAATCACCATCCAGAAGAATGATGAATAAAGAATTTTCAGACGGAAATTGGTTCAGAGCATTTACTCCTCTAGATTATAAGAGTGGCTCTTGTATCACTCTATGGTGTGAGTGACTTATCCATCATCATGTCTAATTACTCAGATGAAGTATGGTTTTGAGAGATGATGCAACTGATGGTGATAGTGATGCTCATGATCTAGTCATGAGATAGTCTAGACGACTATATTGATGCTACCGGGTAAATGGTATGTTTTTGTGCTCAAGACTATTACCTATAATACCTCCCTAGATAGGAGGGAGTGTTAATATTATGGTATCTTCAAGAGGTATTTACCTCCATGTGTGAACCTGACGAGAATAGAAGACTCCGGAAAGAAAGAGAAAAACCTAATGAGTTGGCTAATAACCCAAGTCTTGTTGGCTCAAGAAGATAATTTATATTAGGTTATTAGCCTCCAAGAGAAGAATTAAACCATAAATAATAATAATATACTAAACAAACACATATCCAGAAGGAGAAGTTGGCCCCAGCAAATCTGGCAAAACCACTATAAATACAGGGTGCCAGTTCTCATTTGACACATCTCAGAATTGAAAACAGCAACTGGTGAGCACTGCAGTTCCTAGTTTGGTGCACACATGTGGAGGAGAGCTGCAGGTGCAATTGCTGCAACTAGAAGTTTTAGTGTTGGCTTGGACTATCTCTTGGCTAGGGTTTGGAATATCTGATCAATTATTGTTGGTGCGCTATCCTTAGAGGAAAATGTGCTACACCTTGTTTGGATATCTAGCCTAGGGTTTGCTTCCAGAGTAATTCTTAGTCAAGGTTAAAGTGCTCAGAGGGTGGCTTTGGCCTATGGTTGGGTGATGAGGGTATCATCAATGGTAAAATGAGCACACTATCTTCTATATTCTAACACATGCTCAGTGGTATTGGGTTAGGAAAATAATTATGGGCAGAGGTAGTGGGTACTACATGTTACCTGGTCAACGTATCACCATTGTCAGCATTGGATGAAAAGACTCCACAAGAGGTATGGACTGGTAAGAAACCTTCTCTCACACATCTCAATGTATTTGGCTATGATGCATATGTTCATGTTCCAAAGGAAAATGGGAGTAAGCTAGATAAGAAGGCTGAAAAGTGTACCTTTATTGGATATAAAGATGATCTCAAAGGTTATAAGCTTTGGAACCCAAAAACTAAGAAGGTAGTGTATAGTCAAGATGTCGTATTTAGAGAAATGACGGATGTTAAATAGTAAATCCTACAAAGGAAGAACCATAGAAAATAGAGTTTGATTTAAAGGATAATGAATCAGACTCTACAAAAGAAAAGGAATTAGAATAAGAAGATCCTCATACTCTAGTATTGAGGAGATCAGTTCGAGAAAGAAGGCTACTGGAAAGGTATACTCAATCTGATTTCTATTCAAATTTTTCTTTGTCTATTACTGATGATGATCCTAGAACTTTCAGGGAGGTAGTAGATTCAGATGATGGAAAGCTTTGGAAAAAGGCCATGAATGAAGAAATAGCAGCCTTGGATAAGAATGATGCTTGGGATCTAGTGGAGTTGTCAACTAGAAGAAATCCCATTGGTAGAAAATGGGTATTTAAAAAGAAGCTGAATGTAGAAGGAAAGGTGGAGAAATACAATTTACAAAGCTCGGTTAGTATCAAAGGGTTATTGTCACATCCCCACTACCTAAATCGGATTTTTCCAATCTTCTGCTGGACCAAAACCCCTAATTATCCATGGAGGCCCAACCTAAGTTGGCTCTTTCTCTCTCCTTCTCTGTTCCCATGTGATTGCGGGTCATGTTCACGGTTCAATTTGAATGTAGTGCCTATTTGTATTTCGCACCTCAGCGCTACAGTAATGTCTAAACGTTCGACTCTGCAACCCCTGAACCCCGACAGGGATAGCGACCAACCAATGGGGATGAATCCCTACAGGATCAGAAAATGGCCAATAGGAACAAATCTCAACAGGGGTAGAGAACTGCCAGCGAGAACAGGCCCCGTCTCACGGTTAAGTGGAATACAGGTGGTGAAAAGGGAAACTCGACATGGTAGTCAACATGATAGGAGGGGGGGGCCACTTCCCACGCCACACTATTCCGGACCCCGCCCCCCCCCCATTAAGGGAAGAATGGCAAGGGGGGTCCGGAATCCACCTGAGAGTCGTTGATCATGATGAATTAATCTCAACCATTCGAGAGTTGTGTGTCCAATTCCGGACCCCCCCCCCATTAAAAGCAGAATGGAGAGGGGGCTCTGGAATGCATCCTCAGCCGTAGATCTGGGCGGGTGGACTCTAGCCATCCAGATCTGCTCGCTACTTACCTTTATGCGCATTTGTGCCCCAGCGTAAAGTCGACATCTCTACCTCACATCGGACGGTCATCCCAGACCTGGGATCCTCCGAGAGGATCCTAACCATTCGTCAGAGCCTGACCACATGCTAACATCTCGAGGTTTATAAGTCTATACTTCAGGGTTTGAGAGCACAGGGTAACATGTCCCTTTGGTATCCCGAATGCCGAAACGCTGAAGTGTTGAACGAACCTCAATTGGAGATTAGCCCCTTGGGTTAAGAATTGGTCGATATGACCTCTTCCCATATGACCACAACCTCTCTTCCGTCGGGATTTATCAAGGCGAGAGCCCGACCTATTGTCAACAGGACTCCCGAATCCCTGATTCCCGATTTCCCCAAAACGGGTAATCTCTCGACACGTCTGTTATCACTGAAATTCCGTCCGCATGTAGCGACAAGAACTCCACATCATCAAAATAGGACTGGAGTCATTCATAGCACAAGATTAATGCCGCAGCATTGAAAAAAGAGGTCAAAACTATACAAAATGGCCAAAAAATTGAAGGGCGCTTTACATCATCTGAGTGTGCGCACGTATGCACGCAATAGAATCGTACAAAGCGCGCATATGTGCAAAAGGCATGGCTGTTGGGATAAAAACCTGCGCGCCTGCTAAACGACGCATTTATTGAAATTGGTCGGCCTCCCAACCACTAATGGATCAGCTCCCAGTCGATTTGACACCAAATCCGAGCTCAATCCTCATGGTGGGCTGGTCAAGGACCTAAATGTGCCCTAAAGAGCCCCTTTTCACATTCAAAAGAGGCCACATAATAACCCAATGCTTGGCTATAAAAAGCCATGAATGACCACCATTTTCTCAAGGAATTCTTTGTATTGTTATGCTGCTGAGATTGCTAAGGACTCATTCTTTGGCAACACACATTGTAGGCTGCATTTCATAAGCTATTCACCCCTCACTTGAGTGAACAAGCTTGGAGTTCTTTCACCCACATTTTCATCTTTTCTTTGTAAGGAGAGAAATCAGTTGAGGGCCTCAAGAGCCTTCCATTGGAGAGGGAAGGGACCCANNNNCATTGTGTGTCTTTGGATTTCATCAATCAGATCAGCTAATACATTGGTGAGATTGGTCCATTTACATTTGTTTTTTGTTTTTTTCACATGCTCATAGTTTTAATTAGTTTTAGTTTGATTTCTTTTTATAACTTAGTTGTTTCTCTTTCTAACCTTTTACTTCACAGCTGTGATGCCTAGCAGAGCCCAACTAGGCATGTAAGCACTCACTTTTTGCTCACACAATGATGAATAGAGTGCAAACAGATTGGCGACCGTACTGGGGAGAAGGTATCAATTTCTCCCTCATTTGGGCTTTATTTTCTTTCCTTTTGCTTTTATTGACTTGCAGGTTCACAAACCGGCCTCTGCCGACCTACTTGCCAGCCAATTCACCAGAAATTGGAGAGAAATCCATCCGGATTTTTCTTCTCGGACTTTTGACACAGGCGCGTTGGTTTTTCTGCCCACAGGCGCGCGTCGGGCGCGCATGCACTTTTCTCTTCAATTTTTTCAGCGCGCACGTGCCAAATGCGCCTCTTTCCACACAGTAGGCCATGCATTTGAACCAAAATTTACATTGTAAGACCTTGGATGTGGGGAAAATTACTTTTTTCCTTCTTAAGATGATAATGTGTATGCTCTGAATACTACACCACTTAGACCCCTCAACTTATAAAGGGGATAATCTAGCAAACATAGGCACTTAGGTGGATAAAATTCATTTGTCCCTTATTTTGATTTTTGCCACATGGATGGCTTGCTTGAGTTTATAAATCTAAGTTAAAACATCAATCTTAAATCACATCTAAACTCACATTTCAAGACTAGAAGTCGAAAGTAACAATCTTGAGTATGCTCTTCTCTTGGGCCATTGAGCAATCTTGAGAATCAGAAAAGGATTGAGAAATCGATCTCATCTCCCTTAAACAAAATTTCAAACAAACTTTTAGGAGAGGACAAAGGCTCTTTGGAGACCCCTCTTAGTTTCATTTTGTCAAACACATTCTTGTAAGGGTCCAATACATGCCCACATGTCAACAAAGCTAGAATAGTGTTTGAATTTTGCTTTCTTAGATCAGAAAACTAGGAGAGTTAAAAGTTTGTAACGGGCCCACACATGCTCACATGTTCAATCTAGGCTAGTTTCAGGCTTTTCTAGATTAACTCACACATAGGGAGATAAAGGATAGTAACGGACCACAATGTCCACATGCTAGTTTCTAGGGATTTTAAAATTCCGCAAGGTTGTACCAATGCCATCTAGTTGATTTAGGTAATCAAACTCTTGTAAAGGACCAAGCGTTGTCCACATGTTGCAAGGTGACATCTAAATAACTAAAATTTGGTACACTCTTCACTCACACACAAAAGCCACTTTTGCACTCACATAGCCTCATCTCGAAACGTGGTGGTCTAAGTAGGTTTCCTCCAAAGGGATTCTGAAAACACCCCATCTTTTCTTGATTGGACTATCCACTCCCACTTTTAATCAAACGAGGTTGCTTTTCACCCCCAGCCTCACAAAACAATTTCACCTAAAATCTTTCTAACAACTCACTAAGTTGTCCTCCATAGGAGGTGCCAAAAGAAAATTTTAGTCTAGGTAGTATTTCGGGGGTAGGTATCCAAATAACCCCCCGTTATCTGGTTCTCACAATTTCAAACATAGAAGTTGACAAATAGGGAACTTTCAAATCCTCCAAGTCCAGTGTTCCAATCACCATAAGGCAGGGAGATACCCGTGAAGGGTCGAAGGCCGAGGTCCGGTTGTTCTGTGTGTCCCCCCTTGAGGCACCCACCTCTTGGACGGGATCCAGCCCGTGACCCATTTCTTAGGCCGAAAATCTAAATGTCGCGCTTGGACCGAGGTACCTAGTGACCAATTGTAGGACATCTACCCAGGTGGCGATTGTGGGTTGCAATCGCACCTTGACTGGATTTTGTGTGGCTATTGGGAGGTATCGCCAGTTCTTTCGGGATATTGCACCCTCTACCCCTCATTATAACCAGTTATTTCAT
>CBVK0100184846.1:5026-18277 GCA_900067695.1 Picea abies
AACTCCCTCAGATGCAAGGAGTGCGCGGGAGCCGGGGTCTGAACCAGACAAAGCTCAGGAGGAATAATACTTTGGAAAGTGTTATCGGGATCCAGGAACCCATTCCCTAGAAGGAGCGAAGACCGAGTCTTCACAGAATTAGAAATATCCTAAGTCGAAGTTGAGTAAAAGCTCAGGAGGAAGAACGTCATCAAGAGTTGGATCGAGGTGGAAATCCCCACAAGCCGTCTGATTGAAGGAAGGAGAACAAGATTTAACCCTACATAGATATAGGAGGAGAATTCAGAAATCCGAATGGACGGTGGAGAATCCTTGAGGAGGAAAAATGAAACCCCAGAATTCGTTGGATCAGGTAGAGCTGTGAGGAGGTTAACGTCGAGAGTTTGTCGATGTTCATTTTGGGACTTCAGGTACAGGGAGGTGGAAGGATAGAGGCTCTCGTCCTTCAAAACCCCAAATCGCGAAATCGCGAAGTTGCGATTCGATCAGAGCTATCAATCATAGGATGATCTGGACCGTTGGTCGATTTTGGGACTTCAGGTACCGGGAGTTGGAAAGACAGGGGTTCTAGTCCCTTAGAATCCTAAATCGAGAAATAGCGAAATCGCAATTCGACGTGAGTCATCGATCACAGGGATTATTGTGAGCTGTAAATTGAACGCCAAAGAATTTTGGCATTTCGGTATTTCGGATTTTTGGCGACCGGAGACTCCAAGGAGTAGGGATACCCCTTTGTACCCTAATTTCATGAAACACAAAATACTGAAATTAATAAGCACCAAGAATTTCGACTTTTCGGTGACTGGAGACTCCAAGGAGCAGGGTAACTCTTTGTATCCTAATTTCATGAAACGCAAAATTTTGAAATCGAGAGGTACCGGGCATTTTGGCTTTTCGATGACCAGAGGTTCTAAGGAGCAAGGACATCCCATGCATCCTGATTTTGTGAAACGTGAAATCCCGAAAGAATAGGTGCTGGGTAATTCGGATTTTCAGCAAACGGAGACCCTAAGGTGTGAGGATATCCCTTGCATCCAGATTTTATGAAACACGAAATCCCGAAGGAGCGAGCGCCGACCATTTTGGCATTTTGGCTACTGAAGGTTCGAGAGACTAGAAGATGGGACACTTGACTCGGGAAGTCCCGGTCCCCGATAGGTGCCTTTTCGGCTTAGCACTTGGTCACAACCCTTAGTCGCATGCTGTGGGAGCTCACACTTGACACCCAAAAAATCCAACTGAGCATTCATAAGGGACCTATGTAATTTTCAAAAGGGTTCCCTTTCGGAACCAGAAGAGCCATTTTGGCTCCAGAATCAGAAGATCCTGACTGGGAGGTCGTGCAACCCTTAGGAGGGGTAGGGGGTCTGCATCAGAATGTCATGGGGGAGGAAACAGTAAATGAGTGAGCCAAAGGAACTCCACTATCCATGATAATGACAATTCAAGACACAATATAAAATCCTAAGGTCAATTAATAATCAAAGAGCACACCAAAATAAAATCAAAAGGCCAATATGCACAAAAACATGATAAAGTGGCTGAAAGGGGCCTCCCTCCCTAAAGTAGGTATGCCTCGCCCAAGAGGGGTTTGAGACTCCCTGCTAAATATCGGAGGTATCAAAATTAGTTATAAGGGCCCTCGTGGGCTTAACAACCAGTCGGTCAGATCCCTCGGAGAGGTAATCCTCCATAAAGGTTGTGTGTTGTCCGACCCTTATCTAACCCAGGGTAACATCCGAATAACCCCTACAAGTAACCTATGTGGTACCTAATTCAAGAAACTAAGAAACCACAATATAACCGATGCACATGAAAATAGTCATAAGGCAAGTCCATCGTATGGGCAGAGTAACAAATCCCAAAACCTCGAAAGCATCGCCTCTCACAAAGGTAAAGGTACTAGCAAGATCCCCATATACGAATAGATCCTCAAAAATATATTTCATGCTAAGAAGGTATCGGGGGGATATCCCTTCAACCAACCTCATGCGACCTCGTTCTTAACTCTAGTGTAAGTGGAGCCTCCTGATATTACCAATTATACAATGGATTTCTCCACTCCCTTAGTCAAAGACATATGTTGATTTAATAACCTTGAAGTAGTTTACTCTTAAAATCCTATTCCAAGGCTCTAAATCCTAAGCTAGTTTGTGCACCCTAGAAAGATAAAATCGTTACTAATCAATTTTAAATTATAGTGTTACTTTTAATGGTCCTGTTTACTCAAAAAGGTGTGGTCGTGAAACTAGTGATGTTATGACTCAACAAGTAAAATAAATGGATATGAATACAATGCAAAGTCCTAACTTCAATTTTCAATAAATGATATGCTTTTCAATAATGAAATTCTCAATTTAGTTCTGCAATTCTAAATAAAATGAAATGTTTCTTTACATGCACTAAGATAAATGATAAAGACTCAAAACATCAAAATGCCAACAATGTAAAATGCCTAATATTTTTGTATTTTATATATAAGATAATGAAAATGCAAGGACTGAAAAACATCTTGATATAAAAACTCTACTGTGTGTAAGCATAGACAAACCAAGTAGGATATCAAGGAGCAAAACACGCAGCCCAAGATGCAAGGACAATCAAATAAAAAAGATGATGAGAAAGGCACCGCCCAAATATTCAACCAAATAAAGGTTTCCTGTCATTCCACAGACACTTAACAGTCACAAAAGAGACCCAAGAAGAATAAAAAATCATCAAAACCTACCCAACAACCATCAAACCCATAAACCAATCAACAATCTTGAAGAAAGACAACACGCGTATGTATGCGACTGTCAGGAAAAAACCTGTGTATATGTGTCAAAACATAGCCAGGCTAAGGAGAAGGCTAAGAAACTCAGAATCAGAGTGAACATGGGTTTTCAAGCAATCATATGACAATAAAATCAATATAAATGAGAGCAATCTAAGGAGAAAAAAAATCCAGACCCTGAAAAAGAAGATTTTATGCCCAGTATGGTCACCAATTTTGTTACAAGGAAAATCTCTCTATGGCTAGGGATAAATCACAACATATGGAAATGATTGCAGAAATAAAATCTAATATCAAGTATTCTATATAAACAAATATGCTAGAAAGACAAGATAAAAGGCCTACCTCATCTATATGTTATATGAAGTCCACCATTGAGCACTTGACCCAAAGCAATACACCTGCAACTAGTGCTCAAAAACTAAGAAACACGAGCATATGGTGATAATATATATTGTTATCACATTTGATAGAATAATCCATTAATATTCATAACAAATACGGCCATGGAATAAGAATTCAAATATTCGCAAGATCTTAATTGGACGAGAAAATATTATTTCTATTAAAATGTAACCAGCAAAAGTGAATGAATTACAAACTTCTATGTCGGCACGATTCAAAACCGAGAAACTAAGTTCCTTCCAGCTGGGCCTCCACCACTTCAATCCTCTACCAAAGGAAAGCTCATATAATAGAGAAAATGAGGTTCTCAATCAAAGGTAAGAGCTTGGGGTTGAACAATGTGTTCAGACTTAAAGAACAAAGGGATGTAGACTCAATGTGAAGTGAATAATTTCTCCATAGTAACTTTTCTCTCAAAGTTGAATTCTTCTCCTCTTTTCCATAGCTCGTATTTGGCCCATTGGTAGCCTTCAAGTGGAATTGAAGGGTTTATTCAGAGTGTTTCTAGTATATGAAAGGCCAAGGATAATAGATCTCGTGACATGACATGGAAACCAGACACCATTTTTTTAATTTTGGGAAACAATCTTGATGTACATGGGTTGTAGTGGTACAACCTGCATATACGCATGCTGTAATATAGGTAGAGAACGTATATATGGAAAAATCATGTTTTTAGCTCTGGAATTTACAAAAGGGGACTTCTAGTCTGCATAGGGAAATGGAAAAAGGCTTTCTTTATCTGATCGAAAGAATTATGGGACTCAACAGTCTGTTTGGTTTCATTACCCTTTCTCAACATGCCTGTAATATACTTGACCAACTCAGCAAAATTTGACACAAACCTTCTCAAGAAAATAATTTTTCACAAAAAAAATTGAACCTCCTTTTTGGATCTAGGAAGTGACAAGGTTTGGATGTCTTCAACCCTGCTAGAATCAATCCTTACCCCTTCAGTTGACACAATATGCCCAATAATTTTCCCTCCTTCATGGCAAATAATGATTTTTTTGGATTCAAAGAGAGACCAAATTTTTTTCATTTCAAGAAAACCTTTTTTAAATGATCATAGTGTTCTTTATCAGATTTAGAGAACACTGTTATGTAATATAAATAGATAACAGCAAACTTGTCCTTCTCTCCAATAAATGCTATTTCCATAGCTCACTGAAAGGTCACCCCTGCGTTCATCAAACCAAAGGGCATCTTGGCGTACATGAATGTACCCCAAGGAGTGGTAAAGGTCGTCTTCTCTCTATATTATGGAAAAATAGAGATTTGATTGTAGCCAGAAACACCATCGATCATGGACATCCTGGCCGCACCTGTCACCCTATGTAATATGTTCTCCATCTTGGGCAAAGGGTAATTTTCCTTTTTAGAACTTTTGTTCAGATTCCGGAAATCGACACAAAGTCTGATTTCTCCATTCTTTTTTCTCACCAGGACCAAGTTGGCCACCCATTTAGAATACCTCAAAGGAATAATAATTTTAGCATCTAAAATCATTTTTACTTCTTTTTCCATGATAGACAACAACATAGGATTGATTTGTCTCAACTTTTTCCTGAAGGCTTTGGTCTCTTCCTTTAATGGGATCTTGTGCTCTATAATGCTTGTGTCATAAGTTCTGAGATCTTCATAAGTTCAAGAGAATACATCAACAAATTCCTTTAACAACTTAGTATATTTTTCCCTCTGCTCTCTTGATAGGCCTCTTAACAACTTGACATATTTTGGATCCTTTTCTGTACCCACACTGCACTCAGTTATATTAACATCATCAGTGTACACTTTCCCCTTTATTGACACATCATTTACGTCAAATAATATTTCCAAAGGAACTAGTCCTTTCGGAATGTGGTTGCTAGGTAGCTTCACAATATGATGATTAGCAATTTTTTTAAGGAAAACATCAGCATGAGGATTAATTTCAAAATCATGATCCTGATCAATGTGTAATGCAGAAAACTCATCAATAGTCTCAAGGAATTTTTTAAGTTCAAGATCATCTTCAAACACCTTCCAATATTTGACATTGTCCGGTATAGAAGGCATGTATTTGAATTCCACATCATACATGGGTCTAGGTGGCAAGGGTACTCTGAAATTGCTTGTTGATACAACCATGGAATTCTCTTCTCATGGAATAAATGAAATGTTGAATTCTGAGAAAAAAATTTCCACTAGGTCCCATACTTCATTCCTATAAGATCTAAGCCCAGGGTTCTTAGTTTGGAAAATATTTTTGGTCTGCTAGATGATTAATTCATCATCCCCAAATACTAATAACTTTTTAATCCCCATGTCTTTTGTTGCCCTCAATCCCAAGACAAGAGCTTCATACTCTGCCACATTAATAGTAGTTTCAAATTCTAGTTTTTATGACAAAGATATAGTCTCTTGAGCTGGTGAGACAAAGACCACTCCAACACCAGTACCCTCCTTAGAAGAGGCTCCATCAAAGAACATCTTCCAAACAGAGGTGGTTAGAGGAGGCTCCTAAAAAAATGTAACAGACTGTTTTATGATTTCAAGAGGAGTTTCAAGAGCATCAGTGAGCTGCAAAATGCTAGATCCCAAATCAATATCAAGAGAAAAAACATGATGATTAGTGGGGTTTGCTTCATCACTAATGATGTAATCCAACTGATCTTCCCTGTAAAGTATTCTATGCTCCCCCCCCAAAACAGGAATAATAGCATATGAGAGATCCATTTGCAAGGTTCCCCCAAGTATTTTTATCCAAGATCTTGACAAGAGCGTGCCAAACTTGGGAGGAACATCAGACACCACAATATCCATGACTATATTTTTCATGGGAAGCTAAAATAAGGTCACAACCAGATCCTTAATGACCCCTAGGAATTTCACTTTCCTAGAGTCAAAAGAATATAAGTCATGATAGGTCTTTGTGACTTCGAATCCCAATTCATCCATAACAGTTTTTGGCATGAGATTGTGGGATGCCCCTGAATCCATCAGACAATTATGCAACACCTTATCATGTATATTTAGTGAGTTATAGAAGGGAGGGGATGAATCATCTCTGTCTTCTATCAAAGGGCCTAAAATGACTATTGGTTTTTCATCTTATAGATTTACTGAATCAATGGCATTTGGAGAAGATTCAGGCTGTAGCATTTTAGAGAGGTATTTTTTAAATTCTTCATTTTTATCAATTCCAAAAAAGGTACCGGAATATTGATTTTTTGGATCTCATTTTCAAAACTGAAAGGAGGTGAGGATTTCATAATCTTTTTAGCCTCAGGGGTAGGATTTCTGATCAATACTCAGGGGCTTTTAATTTATTTTTCTGTGCTGCCAACTATCACAACTTTGGCAGAGTTTTCCTTTTGGGCTGGCTGATTAGAAGCATCAATTTTTTCCTCATTCTTTTTGGATCTCAGATTATATCTAGAAGGACCTTCTTTGGCTCTCTCTCCCTTACTTAATTCATTGATTTGAATGTCCATCAATGATTTTTCATATGAAAATTGATTCAAGTGAGGGGATGGTGATGTGTCACCCAAGAAATGAATGTCA
This sequence comes from Picea abies, assembly GCA_900067695.1. NCBI lineage: Eukaryota > Viridiplantae > Streptophyta > Pinopsida > Pinales > Pinaceae > Picea > Picea abies. The sequence continues at coordinate 11,754 of CBVK0100184846.1, forward strand.
GGATCAACTTCTTCTTCCTCTCCTTCTTCATCAACAACAAGATTGTTCTGTAAAGGAGTTTGTACCCTTTGGTCCTCTCTATCTTTTTTTCTAGGGTCACTTGGAAGGATCTGGGGAGTATTATTGGGTCTCCTAAAGTTACCTCTATTATCAACATTTTGAGTATTTCTATCTATCTGTTTTCCTTCCAATTTTAACTTCTCAATCTCAGTAGAGAAGGATTTTACTAATTTGGTTAGCTCATCTACTTGAGAATGGACAACAAGGGAGTCGGAAGTTGAAGCTTCAGCTCTGTTTTTTCTCCTATCCCTATCAGATTTCCCCCTGAGTTTATCAGATGCCACTATATTGGATTCTACCTCCAAGGTTGCATCTTGCATATGAACTAAGGAGGCTGATGTTCTTTCTCTAAGTAAAAGGAAAAACTTGGGGTCAAAGGCACTGGCGTAGCTGATTTTAGTAGAGGTTTTTGTTGGCTTTATCTTAGCAGGAATCTTATTGTACATCTTGTTGAATCTTATAGAGAAGTCAGACACAGATTCTCCCTCTTTCCTCCTTAAGGATCCAAATTCTATGATATAAAACAAAAAGTCCTTTTTGTCTCCCCGGTGTCTCAAAAAGGCACTGTCTAATGCCTCAATCCTAGTAATGGATCCAGGGGCTAAACCCCTAAACCAATTCCTAGCCTCACCAAAAAGGATTTGGATGAAGACTCTCATCCACACATCCTCATTTTCAATGTTTTGATTGTCTGTATAACTGTAGAAGGCAGCAAGATGTTCTTCAACGGTTATATCTTCTTCTCTCACGAATTTGGGAATGTATTTTAAATAATCTCCAGGAGGGATATCATTCACTGAAGAGGGGCACATATTGCAGCCACTATGGAATCCATCCTATTTGTAGGGGGGTTAGCAACTACCATTGGGTTTATAACTCTTGCTGAACAAGGAGGAGAAGAGGACTTGACTGTGTGCAGTCTAGGAGAAAAAGGAATGTATGAAGGGGAAATTTCAGTTTTCTCAGCTGAAGGATGAGTCTTGTAAGAATATGGTAAAGTCTGTAAAGGGGACGAAGTTTCCTCTTCTTTGGCAGAAAAAATTTTAACAGGAGGAGGGGTAGCAAAACCTAAAGTAGGAAACTCTTCAAGACTCTCAGATTGAACCACTTTACAATGTCAGGGGAAGAAATAATTTAAAATATTTATTCTTTCAAATCAGTTTCAAAAGAGGAGTATTCAATACGAAACTTTTGAAAATCAAGATTCTTAGATACTTCAGCAGAAGGTAAAGAAGGATTACTTGATATAACAACTAGACTATTAAGAGTGGAATTGGGCAACTGACCAGAAGCACTTGTAGTAGCACCAGAAAAAATTTCTTGAGAATATTTTCCCTTCTTGATTATCCTCTATGGGTCAACCTCAGGTGGAACCAAAGGTATCTATGGATTTGATCTCTTATGTCTGCCTTTAGGCGTCAGATCTGAAACAATGGAGTCACCAGGTGCAATTTGCAATATTCAAGATACTAAGTTCCAATGCACCTTTAGAACTAGTAAGATTTGTTGTTCAATCCGAGGGAAATGTCTTCAAATCATTCCCTGACAATGGTGCCAAGAATGTTAGCACTAGGAATCACCTTCAGATTGCATGGAGGGCAAGCCCAGTACCCATCAGGTTATATGTAAATGTAAAATAGTTTTGAGGGGTCAAATGGATAAGACTCAAGATGATAATGTTCCAACTCAAAAATCAAGGCTAGCATGCATGAGAAATCAAGGTCTTGGATAACTTCAATCAATAAGTAGGATTAAATGTGAACAGAAGGAAGAATTTAGTGAGAGAAATGTAGAGATTGTTGTAAACATCAAGTCTACAAACAACCTAAGGAAGAAAAACTCTAACACAAGATCTTCTTGAGTTCAAAGTTTAAAGACACTAAAGAAACATCATAATAATATTATAATCAAACATACATCATAATATCACCACAACAATTCATGTGAATCATTCAAGCATGAACACTTCAGCATCAAAGGAAAATAAGCTGGAACAAGAAAGTTGATTTCTATTAACCAAGATGTCTCAAATCAAGTACATAACCAGATCACGATAACTTCATCAAAATATTACAGTATAAGGGAGCCTAGCTCAACCATTCGAACCTATTGAAGCATTTCTTCTATCTATTTATAACAAAAAGGGAGGCAATAGTTGGAGGTGCGAGCTGGCCTCCTTCCCATGAAAATCTCTAAGAAGTTATTCCATCTAACAACTTAACTAACAACTTATGCTATAAAATGGGAAAATGTTGGTCACTAATCCAACCAATCTTTGAACTGAATTGATCTGCCTTTGGTGCGCAACTCCTTTCTTGCCAAGTGTCCTTTAGGGGCATGTAGCTGTCATCATGCTACTAGCTTATGTCTATGTAATTCTCTCTATCATCAGTTATTCTTAAAGATGCTAGCTCGACTCTCCTTGATTCCTGGTATCGGTTGGTAGCATCATTTGGTAGCGCTTTGAGAAGCGCACTTTGTAGCACCTTCACCAAATTTCATGTGATTCTGTAGCGCAACCTAAAAAATAGGAAAGTAGAAAAGGTAGCACCAAGCCTTCATGTCTTCTGTGCAAAACTCAGTCTCTGCCAAAATTTCGGTAACGAATTTTGGTAGTTCCATCCTGGTGTGTCTCTGGGTAGAATTTGGTCTCTGCCAGAATTTTGGTAGCGCTCGCCTGTGTATCCTGTCAAACCTTCGGTAGTGCCATCATAATTCGCAGCACCTTCACTTGAACATGTGCAGAATGGGTAGTAACCTTGGGTATTAGCAGTGCCATTAGTCTTAGGCGATTCAACAGTGTTTTAGGTAGAAAACTGGTGGAACATTAAAAATAGACTATTCTGTAGCACCATAACACTACAGAATGTCTGCACTCCTACTTCTGAAGGGATTAATTCTTTGTGAAAACCCAAAAATCTGAAAAGTAAGTATTAGAATCTTGTATAGGTGGCAAATTTAGCATTTCATCAATTTTTTATCTTTGCAAAAAGGGACCATTTTCAAAAATGGAGCTCACCTTTCATCAGTTACTTCATTAACCTAACACTCCTTCTTGGAAAAGGAGGACTTCCCTTTGGAACAACAGGCTTCTTCCCTTTAGCAGTGGTAGGCTTCTTCACTGGATCTATGCTCTCTTTGGTAGTTGGTTTCTCCTTTTCAATAAAAGCTTCGACCAATACATGCAAGTTTCTTTGAGCCATTTCATCTTGGAAATATTGCAACTTTTCTTTGATCTTTCTGTTCTGAGACTGAAAGTCTTTGTTCTGCCTATAAAGATTTTTGAGATTCCTATGGAGAGGTTGGTCCTTCCTTGTTGCAAACCTTGCCAGGTAAAGAGTGTGGCTTTAGCCATCCATGAGTTCTTTCAATTTAACCCTGTCAAACATGGCTTCTACTTTCAACTGAGCCACCTCCTTCCTAGCATCCCTGAGTTGCCTAATTAATCTTTTAAACATCTGGCTGCCAAGTGGAGTAGTGATGTGAACAGTCTCTACAGGCATTTTCATGCTTCCCTCTTCCTGCTGCATAGGAATTACTTTGTCTATCTCATCAGGCTTCTTGATTCCTTTGCCTTTATATTTCTTCTTCTATACAGGGATTTCTTCTTTCTTCTGCACAAGCTTTCCAATGCCTTGGCCCTTATCTTTCTTCTTCTGTAGGATAGAGACTTTTGGTAGGGACTGTTATTCAACAACCTCTTTAAGAGATGATGATATTGTGAAAGGATTTATGACCTTGATGCTGGCTACTGAAGGAGATGAGGAGAAGTGTAACTTCTTCCCTTTATTTGCTGTAGTTTTAGTAGAAGAAGGGGATTCTTCTAGATTTGGTGGAGGAGGGGGTGAAAAGTCTCTTTATGGAGAATGATAAGGCTCCTCTTCAGTTCCTGCAACCTCCTTGATGGCCTCTTGATCTTGAACAAGAACTCTACTCTTTCTCTTCTTGCTAGTACCTACTTTAGCAGCACTGGTGGATGGTAAAGGGCTTGCTATCTGCGACTAAGGGGTAGCTGCTATATCAAACTTAAAGTGAGAAGCAATAATGAAATGTTCCTATGAGATATCCTTCTTACCCATCTCTTCATAAACCAACATTCTAATCAATCCAGAGTGAAAGATGCTAGTATCCACAAGCTTAGACTTGGATTGAACCCTATCTGACATCTTGCCTATGGTCCTTAGCAAATAGTAGGGAATGTTAATTTCAATTTTGCCAGTAAAATGTAGCAGAAGCCTTATATGGTACTCGTATAGTGTATTGAACCTCCCTTCACACGTAAAGTACCTCTGAATGATCCTCAATATATTGTCAAACTGCTCAATCGGATGATTCCTTGGCACACCTTTAGAAAGATTATCAACTTGATGTTCAGGCTTAAGGAAATATTTGGCATAGGCTACATCTAAGGCCATGGCTTTAAACCATCTCTCACTTGTGATAGGGATTCTCGTAGCATCTGAAATAGAGGTCTCAAACACCTCAAATTATAGGTCCCCTACCTTGGTCTTCAGGCCATCAAAATGTAAGGCAAACTGCCTTGTCACCTCAGGATGACCTCTTTTCATATTTTGGAAGAAAGAGAGGCATCCCACCCTTTGAAAAAGTTCTCTGGCCATGGGCTCTACCTTGAATAGATGCATGCATACAAGCTCAGTTCTAACCACCTTACCTTCCTTGTATGACTTCTTCATCTAAGGAGTCTCCATAGTTTAGGATAGGAGATTTTAGGGCTATGGAGTGGTAATAACTAGGAGGAGTCAAGAGTCAAAGATCAAGTGGACAAGGCTGCACCTTTACAAGAATTTCCTTTAAATAAAACTGGTTGCTAGCTAGCTAAAAGTGGTTGTAGAAATCCCTCCCTTGAATGTCTGCAGGTATGAAAACTGAGAAAAATATATGATGAAAGGATACCCTGTAATGGTCTTTGAAAACTAGGTTGAAACAACCCAACTTAACTGTTAGAGGAGGTAGGGGAGAAACAGTGTAGTTTGAGTAGTGTCTCTAGGTAGCACACCACGCATGCAGAGGATAATACCTTCTTGGATATTGCGACCCCAGTGGCAATGGTGAGAAGGTGTATCAAAATCAATAGACAAATGGTGAGATCTGCAGGTTTGGATGGAGGGAAAAACTGATATGATGGTGTGAGGAAATTGCTCCTCCAGTTATGCAGGCATGATAATTACCAAGATTCTGAGCGCTAATTATCCTTCAAATTAATGTGAAGAGGAGGAAAAGGTGGAATACCTATGGAATAAATATAGTTCAAGGCCTCATGAATATCTCAGGAAAGAGTCACGAGCAACTCAGCCTCCGAATGCACCTGAGCATCAGATCTGGTAGCATTGTTGCCAACTGGTTAGAATTGGTAGTTTTCCCAGCGCAACAATTTGAGTTTTTTCAAAATCCAAAAACCGATTTCAGATATCATAAATATGAAAACTTGAAAGAATATTTTAACCACCCCTAGCACTAAAAACAAGGAAGAGATGACATCAACATCGTACCCACAAATCATGGAAAAATATGATGGACAAGGAGTGCGCTATGGAAACTCTTGATGAGTTGGGAGCGCTCCAATTCAAAAAATGATTGGGCAGTAAACAAAGGATAAAAGGGACAACAAGGCAAGGCTATGAGGGCATGAGTGAGGAAGATGGCATGTCAAATCAAACTGATTGTGGGGGTGATTCGATCCTAGTGTCAAGTCATGAAAGGAATCAAAAGATAATTCATGAAAAACTGGTCCTAAGTCAAAAATTTGTGTGAGGATCAAAGTATAAGTCATGACTTAAACTTTATTTATCAAGGGGACCTAAACAAACACAATTTCAAAAGGTGTCAAAGTAAAAAACTAAAATCAAAGGGTTTAGGAAAAGATGAAACTAAGGGCTAAAGACCCAAGGCAACTTAGTGTGATAACAAAAACCCGACACCATTTTTTAATTTTGGGCACAAATCCCGATGTACATGGGTAGTAATGGTGCAACATGCATATACGCATGCTATAATATAGGCAGGGAATGTATATGTGGAAAAATCATGTTTTTAGCTCTAGAATTTGCAAAAGGGAACTTCTAGTCTGCATAGGGAAATGGAAAAAGGCCCTTTGTGCAAGATTGCATAGGGTGAGGAAAATCTTGCTATAACATATGCCCCCTAATGTGTGAGGTCATAGGATTATATTTGATGGCTGAAATACATTATAAAACCCATAAGTGGAGTAATGGGGACCCACTTGGAAGAACTATTTACTCATTACAATGTGTACTAACTATGCATACATGGCTGCCAATTTGAATTACACTGCAGATCCATGTGAAAATATACCAAACAACTGTCCATGGCCATGAATAGGAAATACAAAGGTGGCTATATGCCAAAGGATTTCATAGTCATGAAAAAGGCCCAGTAAAACCAGTCTCAAAACCAATATGAAGATATCTGTATACAATGGAGTA
>CBVK0100184847.1:0-18273 GCA_900067695.1 Picea abies
AAATACCTTCATCAATATTGCGGTCCAAAACCCATGACTAGGGTTGACATCAATGCCAACAACCAATCTTCCGACACATTTTTGGGATAAGGAATTGCACAAGTTTTGGCCTATTATGAGTTTTGAAAGCTTCAGAAGAAGACAAAAAACAGAGCAAGAAGAAGTAACAAAAATCAGTTGTGAAAAAGGCAGCGCAACGCCATTAAAGTAAAAGAGGTTGCAACAGATCAAGAAAGTGTGCAAACCAAGACATACGACACAACCTAGTTTATATATAGAGTTGAATATGATTGTAAAAGGTTGTTGTCAGTTGGTTCAAGTCGGGTTTTGGGTCTGTAATATAATATTTACACCATTTTGAGAGTTAGAGCTCTATGACATGAGTCCAGAGCCAGGAGTCTATAACAGAGCACTACTGTGTATCTCTGAGTTTGTAAAAGAAGAAATACATGAAGATAATATGAAGAAGGACATAAATTTTCAAAATATGCTATGTCTTTTTGTGTTTTACTTATGCATTATAGTACTTCTTTATGGTTTATGAGTTCCACATGATGTCCTTGTGTTTAAATTCTTGTTTGCAACATAAGTAGGTTCAGTTCTTATACACATGAGTTCAGATGTGTTTGGTAGTTAGATGTCTTGAGCAAGATCAGGATGAATCTTGAAGGTTTTGTGAATCCTCCTAAGTCTTTTCCTTGCCCTTCCCTATCTATTTGTCTTAGTAGTGCTTTGGGTGAGACTTATTCTCTTCATAGGAGATGAAAATGCCAGCACTCTAGACTACTTGGTACCTTTTGTTGGTAACTTGAGAAGGACCCTGGTATGATCAAACCTGTGCCAACAAAATGGTTCCATTGTCGGGACCTGTGTTAAAAGGGAACCTATAGGGAGGATGCTTCTGCAGATTCATAGATCTAATATTGACCAATGGTGGGAAAGAAACTGTGATGCCTTCATATGGGAAGAAGCAGAGCTGAGGGGAAAATCCATGGAAGAGACTCGTACGAGATATTCTAGGTTAAGTTCCTAGAAGCATTTTTCCACTAGATAAATAGGCTCCAAGAAGCTCCAGAGTTCCAAGAACAAGTCAAGAGGACATGTACTTGGGACACATAAATGATTGAATCACTTAATCAGCTAGATCGTCTAGTTACATGAGCGATTGACTTCTGGGTCAATACCACATTAGAAGGATATATTATTGAGTTTGCAACTGAGAATCACCAACATTTTTCATGTGCAGAGGAAGATTTCAAGAAAGACACAAGGGGAATACTGTTGAGAGAAATCCCCCTATGGATTAAAGTTTTCTTGATGGAAGAGGGGATGTTGACTATGTCCCTGACTGAGATGGCAGCATAAGCACCCTCACTTGGGGTAGGGTGAGGCTAGGGTAGGGTCATGGCCTGAAAGAGGGGAAGGGTTCTTTGAAAAACGGGGGGTGGGATAACAAGAAATGGACTCAAGAGACGAGCGATCCTTGAAAATATCCACCATAGTTTAGAAGTGGTGGCGCGACAAGATGAAGAAAGAAACAAGATAGCCCGAGAAGTTGTGGAAAGATGTCGGACCAGGAAAAATAGAGGAAAGAAAGATGGAAGATTTGCAGAAGATGAGAAGATAGGAAAGACTAGCCAGTTAAAGATTAAGTGAGAGAGAATTTCAGAGAGAAAGAAATCCCCAGGAGGTTGGACAAGAAGAAGAAGGTGTAGAAATAAGAGAGGATGAAGCCGACACAAATATTGAAGAAGAAAGAGAATATTTATCCCTGATGACAAGAAAGATGAGGGATTCGGCTGAAGAGAACACTCTAGTGGAAGAAAAAGAAACCCCCCAGATCAAAGAAAAATGCCCCGAACATAGTGGTGCCAACCCCAAATATCCCATACCCCAAGTGTCTTCTATACAAGTGGTAAGTTCGATACTACATTCTCATGCTAGTTCTATTCTAGTACAATTAGTTAGTCAGTCACAGACATGAAGTGCGAGTACAGGGAGGATGTTGGGATCCCTTGGTAGATCGCAAGAAGGATCATTAGGTTTCATTTTGATAAGAGCACCAAGATCCGAAATGTCTGGTCAAGCGAGAGGTTTGATTGCCCGATACCTAAATTTATGGGGTAAGGGAGATGAAGACATTGAGCAGCACTAGTTCTTGTGTGAAACAATCTGGAGATCCAGAGGGACTGCGGATGTGAATAAGTTGGTTGAGTTCTAGACTACCTTGAGAGGTCATGATCTCAAGTGGTATATGAATATTATTGAGCCAGGATTTCCAGGAATGCAAGGTCAAACATTCACACTTGGTCAGGTATGGACCAGATTCATAGCGGAGTTTAAACTAGCTCAGGCAGAACAACAGGTTTTGTCTCAGTTGCGCGAGATCCAACAAAGGGAAGGTGAATTAGCCTGGGAATACAACTAGAAGTTTAAAGATGCTATAGGTAGGTTAGCACATCCAATACATGAGGAACATTAAAGGGAATGGTACATTCAGGGATTGCTACCTTTGACTCGGATTTCGCTAACGCAACAACGGATAACCACTTTGACAAATGCCTTGGCACAATCGATGAATATTGAAGAAATGGCAGGATACCCCAGGAGCCTGAGAGTAAAAAGACCCCCAACATATGTGAATTTGGTGCAACTACAAGGGAAAATATCGATGCTTACAAAAATGATTCAAAAACTGACAATACCTAGACCAGGACGACCATAAGTCCGATGCATCGGATGTTATAAAGAAGGACATATGGTGAACAAATTTCCATGAATTAGGGGAATGGGACCTCCTCAGAATCTGATGGGACCCTCACTAAGACCCAAAGGAGGAGTTATGCAAGTGTCTGCGAACTTACCATTCCATAATGCAACCCCATATCATTCTTTTCCAGGGAACCAATCAACACCAGCAGCTGAGTATTGTGAGATCTGTCGAATCCATGGGCATGGGCTGAGATAGTGCCCGATTAAGCAGAAATATTTGAAAATACCAAATACAGTACACTGTGAGTTCTATGCATCTACCACCCATACTACTAATTAATGTAGAGCATTGGATGCACTTGCAGACAGGTTGGACTGAACAACATTCAGGGTGAATGAAAACCCTCAGGGACTAGGAAGAGGTCGAGGAGGTGGAACTAGAGGAGACTTTAGAGGAGGAAGAACTATGGGAAGAGAGCCAAGAAAATGTTATAACTGTGACGAGAAAGGCTATATGGCGAGATATTTTCCTCACCTGAGGTGGCAATGGTGCTGTCACTGCAGAACCAATGGGCACGCAACTGAAGAATTCCCAAAACTATTTGCAAAATGGGAAGATCAGGTACGACAACAAGGAACTAACCTCATCAGTTCAGAAATCAAGAGAGTTAGTAAAGGACAATTTCCCAAACTCAATATCATTATTCGAGGAGGAGAAAAGACATGAGCTGATGCTGATACTCTACCTCAGATCCAGAAAGAAGAACCTAAAGAAGACAGGTATGACTCTCTAAAACAAAAGTTGTTCTTTAAAAATGCCATAGAAGTATTTCAGAATATCCCTAGCCTTGAGATGCAAGAGAAACCCCCACATCCTATTGTTTACCCTAAGATTGCGCAAGTCCCTGCTTCACCCCCTACACCCAGAAACCCTATAGTCACATCGAGACAACCTGAGCACCCTCGAAATGTAGTTGACCTTTGGTTTCAATTATTCTCCGACATTCTCGGGAATGACCAATTAACAAAGAAGTTGCGCAATGAGCCATACCTAGTTTTAGGGAATGAAGAACCCATAGAAGCTGGAATAACAACTAATCTTCCTCATAAGAGTAATAAGAGAGTACAAAGAAGAAAACTACGAACTGGAAAAGAATTCAGACTAGTGTCCCAGTTAGACGAATTTGAGATCAAGGATGTCATGTTGGATCTAGGATCTGATGTGAACATTCTACCTAAGAATACTTGGGAAGCCTTAGGAAAACCTAGGTTGAAATATTCCCCAATTCAGCTAAGAATGCCCAACCAATATTGCATTTTTCCAATAGGAAGATTGGAGAGTGTGGACATAGATGTTGCAGGAGTAAAGACCATAAATGACTTTGAAGTGATTGAAATAATGGGAGATAAGGACCCCTACCCTGCACTACTTAGCATTGATTGGGCCTATGAAAACTATGCAGTAATTGACTTAAAGAAATATACCATGAATTTTTAGGCTAATAGCATCAAGGTAGTTCAACCCTTGGATCTGTATGTAGGGTCCAGATATATAGAGACAACAGACAATAATATGGAGAGAGAAGACTTGGATTAGTTGTAAACTATAATAACATGAACAAGAGACGATTATATAAGTACTACTGCTGATGGATCGGTAATTTGGAGGAGTATATAGTCAGTAGACGAATTTTTAGAATTGGCTTTTGATAGTTGGCAGGAAGGCTCATACGAAAAATTATCAAGGAGATGCGCATCTGTCAGAGGAACCAGATGGATTGGGACCAAAGTCAGAGAAAACCCAGTATATGATGGTACCTCAGGACTCGACAATTTCTTGCTCAACATGGAAGAAAAGGTAGTAGAGGATCAAAGGATCTTAGTACTAGATGTATCCCTCCAGGTCACCCCTACCATATGGCGGGCCAATCATAAATCCTTACTCAGAAATTGGGACGATGTGAAGCAAGCTATCAAGTATAGGTTTCATAATAAAGAGCAGCTGGAATCAGAGATGAAGATGGATTTCCAAGTTGCGCAACTGTTTAGTGGAGAATCTGATCCTAGAGTACATATTGAACAATGCGTGACACAGTGGTAAGTTGCAGAAATACCCTATTGCTTCTGGGTCTGGGTATTTCCCCATTCCCTAGGTCTAATCCCAAAATATTTGTTCATACATGAGGAAACTAGAAGACAGAACATCGATTGGAAAATGTTGGCAACTCATTTTTGCAAGGACTTATCATTTACAAGTAAGTACCTTGAGATTGAAGTAGTCTTGCAAAAGATTAAAGAATTTATTTTTACAGATAATAGTAATCAGTATTCAAACCTAGTGGTATGTGAAAAACATAGCCAAGAAATTCAAACCAATCTTCACCTAGCCTTAGACAAGAATCCTATAGAATTATATAAGATTAGAAGGGATTCAGAAAGCCCAGATGACTTACAGGAATTGAGAAACCTATCCATTAAAGAGACAAAAGGGAATAGAAAAATCCAGAACACCATACCCAGTCAAACCGATAGTTCCTACAATCACCCATTAAAGTTGTGCAAAGTGAATATAGGGAACACAGAGAAACCTAAGATAGATATGGTGGGAGACTACTAGGATGAGAAAACTAGTCAAGAAATATAGAGCTTGTTGTGGGACTATGAAGATTTGTTCCCAAATACCTTTTTAGAGTTAAAGGGAATCAAAGGAGTTATGGGAGAAATTAAAATTGAATTAAAACTAGGATCAAAGCCTGTGAGGAAAAAACCATATCATCATAACCATAGAGTAAAAGAGAATTTTAAGAAGGATATAGACAAGATGTTGGAAGCCAGACTTATTTTTGCAATGGAAGAAGTAGAATGAGTTAGCCCAATAGTCATCCAAATCAAGAAAGGAACAGAGGATATCAGGGTCTGTGTAGACTATAGAAGCCTTAACTCTGCCTGTGTGCATGACCCTTTCCCAACATATTTTACTGATGAGGTGCTATAACAAGTTGTGAGGAAGCAAGTGTACTCATTTAAAGATGGATTTTCAGGGTACCACCAAGTCAGGATTGTCGAAGAGGACAAAAGCATGACCACATTCATAACACAGTAGGGATATTTCACAAACAATGTGATGCCATTTGGCCTAAAGAACGCCCTTGCAGTTTTATCGAGGATTGTAATAGAATCTTTTAGAGAGTTCATTCATAAGTTTATATAAGTCTATATGGATGATTGGACGATATCTAGTTTTCTCAAGGAACATTTAGTGCTGTTACATTTGATGTTTGACAGATGCAAAGAATTGAAAATATCATTGAATCTCAGAAAGTGTATCTTCTGCATACCACATGGGAATTTGTTGGGCCACATAATATGTTGAGAGGGAGTATTGGTAGACCTAGCCAAATTTGTGGTTATTGTGAACATGCCACCACCTATGAGTGCTAAGAAGTTGCACTCCATGCTGGGACACACAAGGTACTATCGCAGGTTCATCATAAGATATGAAAACATTACTGCACCTCTAGAAAACCTATTGAAAAAGGAAGAAATGTTCCAATGGACCCCAAAATGTGATAAATCATTCAAGACCCTAAAGGAGAATCTCAACACATCACAGATACTGATATTTTCAAACTGGGAAAATGAACTTCACGTCCACGTAGATGCTTTAGGTATTGCCTTAGGAGCCATCTTAGTGCAACCTGGAGATGGAGCCATGTATAATCTTATCTATTTTGTGAGAAGGAATTTGTCACAAGCTGAGCACAACTATAGAATGACAGAAAGGGAGGGTTTAGCCATGATTTATTCTTTGTAGAAATTTAGACATTATTTGTTAGGCTCTCATTTCAAGTCTTTTACTGATCACTCTGCATTGAAATATCTAGTTAACAAACCTGTGTTGGAAGGGAGAATTTATAGATGGTTGCTACTATTTCAAGAATTTTCTTTTGAAGTAGTTATTAAGCCTGTAAGATGCAATGTAGGACCTGATCACCTGTCTAGATTAGAATCAAGGGAAAGTGGTGGAGAAGTTGACGATCAGCTCCTAGACGTAGATTTTTTCCAGGTTGAGGCCATACCAGATTACATGGAGGAAATACAAGTCTTATTAAGTAAAATATCCTACCCAGAAACATGTTCCGCAACCCATAAACACCGTATGGTTTTTAGAGCGGTGGATTACCAGTTGATCGCAGGAGAGTTGTATAAATTGGGACTAGATAGTATCCTTAAAAGATGTGTCTTGGATCATGAAAGATAATATATATTATGGGAGTGCCACAATGAATTTGTGGGAGGTCATGTAGGGGGAAAGAACACTACGCAGAAAGTTCTCCAACGTGGACTTTGGTGGGCAATGCTCTTTAAGGATACAAAGGTATATTCTAGATCATGTGATGTTTGTCAAAGAGTGGGTAAGCCATCACGAAGAGATGAATTACCACTTCAACCAGTTCGAGCTCTACATGCATTTGAGAAGTGGGAAGTTGACTTCATTGGATCGATAAACCCCATAGGTAAGCATTCAAAGTCTAGGTACATCATTAACACAACTAACTACCTTACACGTTGGTTTGAGGTAGCAACTGTTCAGGACTATTCGATCGATACTGCTGCTAGGTTCATTTTTTAGAATATTATCACTTGATTTGGATGTCCTAGGAGCCTAAGTAATGACCAGGTAGATCATTTCATTAGTAGCACTATAGAAAACCTTACAACAAAGTTCCTAATCCAACATCACAAAATAAACCCCTACCACCGGTAGGACAATGGAACAATAGAAGCATTCAACAAGATTCTGGAGAGAGGGTTAATAAAGGTCTGTGGTGCAAATCAGGAATATTGGGATGACAGAGTTCTAGCAGTACTATGGGATTATTAGAGAATGACAAAGAAAATCCATAGGTACACACCATTCCAACTAGTTTATGGGAAAGAGGCAGTGGTGCTTATAGAATTCATCACTTCAAGCTTGTACATCGCACATATCACACATATGTCAGAGGAAGAATCAGTTGTGTAGAGACTTATGGAGTTAAAATAACTCGAGGAGACCTAAGTTTTAGAAGACTTCCATCAGTCGGTTGAAAAAGCAAGGAAAAAATCTTGGCATGATAGGCACATTAAGACTAAATTATTTGCGCAAGGAGATAAGGTTCTACTCTATGATAGTTGGTACCAGAAGCATCCTGGGAAGTTGCACATGCATTGGTTAGGACCATTTATAGTTGCAAAGATCCGACCCTCAGGAGCAATTAAACTTTTGCAACTGGATGGTATGCTGTGGCCAGGATGGGTGAATGGCGATCACCTGAAACCCTATATGTCTCAGAACTGAGCTAAAAGGACTGTCACTCTAGTCTGAAGGAGCATGTATAATATTTAGATTTGAGTTTTTTACAATTTTTGTAAATTTAGTTAATAAATTTGATATGGACAGTGTTGTGTCATGACACATAGTTCATTCTTATGTTTAAGTGTTGTTTGATGCAGAACTACTTACTCAGCAGCGTAGGATCAAAGAAGGAAAAAACTCATTTATGACGGTTATTAATATGACGGGGACCCCTTTGTGGTTTGAGGGAGAATGAATCTGAATGAAATCTAAGTCCATGTGCCACACACACCCAGTCCAGTCACAACCTTTACTGATATTAAGGTACCCTGTCTGAATTCAGTTAAGCCATAAAGATGCGATAAGTGAAGATTCCATTGGTATTCATGCTGAGATTCCAACCCATCAAATGGAAAGGTCTGAAATCGACCACGTCTCTGTCGAACTGACAAAGTAAATGCCAGAATCTCCCAATAGGATTTACCCTATTAACCTGTCTCATCAGAAAAATCAAATCCAATTTGCATCCATAGGGTCATGATGAACAATAATTATTGCTGAAGTTTCTAGCTAAGCCCGAGTATAAGGCTCTAAGAACTCATTGTAGGAGACATTGTTTTCAAAGAACTTAGCAATTTTTGAACTCTGTAGAGTGAGAAATTCTATGTAGTCATGAAACCTATAGCTGTGATCCCCAATCCTTATTTCACCGCATAATTTGTTGATAACTCAGAGCCCACAATGCCGAGATCTATTTGAAGTCGAATTGCCATGTCCAAAGATGCAGTACCATACAAACCTTGTGACCCCCAAGTCGAGGTTGTAGGTGATATAAAGGGGAAGGTAGAGTAGGTCAAGCTCCTTGACCTTAACTTAACATACCAAGTATTTTTCCCCCATATGAGCATAGATGTATTCTGGACTATCTCTCCAGATGAGTTGGGAGGCATGTAGTTCATGCCCAAGCCTGAATTCATCAACATATTCAACTCAACCATCATAAACCTCAGAGACTTACCAATGTTCGATACCATTGGTGAAGTTGCTCGGTGCACCAAGTTCCTGATCAAAAGGGTGCATGACAAAAATATCTGGATAGATAGGTGGTACCCAATCCATGCCGGGGACATACATCAACTCACTGGACTATCTCTCAAAGGTGATGATGTGTCAAAGGGATTCCAGGGTCCCATCAAGCATGGAAAAAATAAAGGGGAGCCCAACCTCTATGAAAGGTTTCACATGCAGAGGGGGGGGATTCATAGCCAAAATTGACCCCATACTACCATAGATAGTCAGGACTAGCTGTTACAACATAGACAACAAGGTTATGATGTCATACTACAAGGGAGAATGCATGCTAGATGCATTGTCAATGGCCAACTTTTGCGCGAATAACGTTGTATTCAAATGGTGCAGTTACCTGTTGGAGGAACTGCTCATGGATTGCGAGGAATCCCATGATAAGGGAGGCACCTTCAAATAAAAATACCTATTGGTGGCATTCATGATGTTGAAGTGGACGCCACCTGCTAAAATACCATTGGTGCTAGCAAACAAGGGGCTCATGGAAAAGATGCTTGAGCCATGGCACTCTAGGGCGGACTCAGAGAAAACAACCTTCAACAGTTCGGTGCTCTACAAGTGGTACAGTGGATTGATCGACGCAACATAGAGGTTTCACATTCCGTAAGAGATATTCAACTGCAACACGAGGAACATTTCTTTTAGCATGAACCAACATCATATGTTTGTATGGCTGAGGCATGTTAATAGGGAAGAATTCCATTCATAGATGATGTCATTCTATTTGGATGAGGAGGCCTTCAACAAAGAGGTAATGCCATGGCCAAGAGTTAAACACAACCCACACAAGTCAGGAATGCACTATATCTTATTGGTAGAACTGTTGAAGAAGAAAGGAAAAGAGGTAGGGGTAGGATCCAGCTTAGGACCAATGACCCAGAAGAAGGAAGCTTAGGCACAGTTAGACTCTAAGGAGGAAGACAAGATGCAACCATTGGAGCACAAGAAAATAACGTTGTCGGTCTTCCCGTAGCTACCAGATAAATCCATGTTGACATGCAAGGACGTCAACAAGATACTGAGTCTTATGTTCAGCACAGAACCAGTGGAGAAGAATCTCAGAATCAGGGTCTCACCGAGTAAACTCTTAAACCCCCAAACTAGTTCATCTTTCATCCCCATCACTCAATCAATAGTCAAAGAAATCATTGTCATCCATATTCAGGAAGACCCTGAACCTGACACCATTCCATCCACCATCATCATCGAACATCCTCAATCACCACCACAACCCTAGTCACCAACACCAAAAACCACCAGTCCACCCCAAACCTAGAAACTCCTAGAAACAACCTAGAAACAACCTAGAAACACCAACTCCTAGAAACAACCTAGGAGTTTCCTGATCCAAGACCAGAATTTTCTGGTCCAAACCTCAAAGCACCAGAGTAGAGACTACAGCTGACTAGTCCAAAATTGGACACCCACGACCAATAGATTGTTCCTTGGTGTTGGAAAAGGACACCCAAATTGTGGAGGAGCTATAAGCTCGAAGTACCTAGCACATCCCCTCAACGACCAAGTTTGAGGGTGGCCAGGGAATCATAATGCGGGAAGCCAATGCAAGTAAAAGGGGGGATATACCAAAGATTCAGAAGGAGCCCGAGTCAACTTCCTGGAAGAGTGCAACATCCGCACAGGAACAAATGGAGGTGGTTCTCCAAAACCCTCAGTAGTGCCTAGAGTTGCTGCAACTTTGCCTGGCCATAACAGAGGTTCTGAAAATCTTTCCCTCAATGCTAAGGTTGAGACTTGCACCAAAACAATCAATAGAGGAGGAGGTTGAGACTCTCTAGGAGTATTCAATGACTAGTGGACTTCCACTATAGACTCGAGCACCACGAGACAGAACCCCATCATCATATGAACTTACATAGTGGCCAGTGACACACTTGGTCGTAATGATCAGAGAATCCATTGATCAACTAGAGCAGAAGCTCCAATAGGCCGAGAGGTCTTCCAAGCACGCAAGGAAGGAATCACTCCTTGCACAAGAGTGAAAGACAAAATAAGAAGATGCAAATATCTAGGTTGAGTGCAGACTGGAAAGAGTGCAGGAAGGGATTGTTGCAACCTGGCCAGAAATTAAGAATGTCACACCACAATTGCCCGAAGCCAGGGATGCAAGAGAGCCGAAGCATCAGATAGAGCTTCTCCAAGGAGAATGGAAACAACTGGTCACTCAAGATGAGCATTTGGAAGTGAAGTTGTGGTAGAATCAATAGGAAGAAGATCAACAACCTCAGAAGCTATAGGAGTAATGGAAAAGGTAGTGCTAGAAGGAAACAATGCCCGAGAAGCACTACATAAGCACACAGCTGAGTGCACAAGGATTTTTAGGGAAGTCAACTATTGGATGGGTATCATTGCTAGATGCAACCAAACCTTGGAGGATGTGCGCAGAAAAATACAGGTGTTGAATGAAGAAGTTGTGGCCATGATGGATCCACTGGAGAAACAATAGAAGTTAGATTAGATCCAGTAGGTGGACAATGAACTGAACACCCTCTTTGAGGTGTAATCTGTAGCAAAGAAGGATTTGCATGACTTCTGGCATGTCATTCAGACAGTGTACATGTAGATGCATCAAGTTGATGCAACAAGATATTCTGAGTGGAATTCATTGGTTGCATCCAAGCCAAAGGGATTTATTACAGAGACAACCCAACAGTTAGTAGTAGAGGAATCACTCCTTGCCACAAAGTGCCAGGATAAAATTGGAAGCTTTTAAGGAGTGAGGTAGAGGGCCTTGGATTTATTCCCATAGTTGGGCCCTTCATTTGAAGAGGCAAAAGAAGAGGAATCACAAATAGAACAACAAAATAAAGACAAAAAGGAGGACAAGGGAAAACAATAGTTTCTTTTGGAAGCTACGAAAGAGTCGAGTACTTGACTCAAAGGAGAGTCAAGGTTTGTAGTTGGAGCCAGTTGGGCCCTTCATTTTTTGGATAAGAAATTGCGAAAGTTTTATCCTAGTACAAGTTGCATAAGATTCAGAAGAAGCCGAACAATAGAGAAAGAAGAAGCAACATAAATTAGTTGAGAAAAGGACAACGCAATGCCAACAAATCAAAAGCGGCTACAACAGAACAATAAAACATGCAAGTCGAGACAAAAGACCCAACCTAGTTTATATATATAGTCAAATATGATTGTAAAATGTTGTTTTAGTTGGTTCAAGTCGGGTTCTGAGTCTGTAATATAATATGTACACCATTTTGAGAGTTAGAGATCCGCGACATGAGTCTAGAGACAGGAGTATATAATAAAGCGCTACTGTGTATCTCGGAGTTTGTAAAAGAAGAAAGATCTGAAGATAATATGAAGAAGGACCTAAATTTTCTTCCACACTGAGTTACAGGAGCCCAAAGTCTCTATTTCTTGATCTGTCTTCAACCACGGGATCAAGGTCCCATCATCTACATAGTCACATTCCTCGGGCCACCATCTGCACTCGGCCCCAGGGGATATTTTTTCTCACATCACATCCAGGTGTGCACACTCATGATAAAAATGATCAAACAACTGTTATATGTTCTTTATCTTTAGATATTGTTGACACTCAGTTACAGGAGCCTAGAGTCTCCATTTCCCGATCCATCTTCAGCAACAGGAT
The DNA here is from genome assembly GCA_900067695.1 of Picea abies. Lineage (NCBI taxonomy): Eukaryota > Viridiplantae > Streptophyta > Pinopsida > Pinales > Pinaceae > Picea > Picea abies. The sequence goes on from CBVK0100184847.1 coordinate 12,753, forward strand.
CAAGGTCCCACCATATACATAATCACATTCCCCGAACCACCATATGCACTTGGCCTCGGGGGAGCATTTTTCTCACATCACATCTAGGTGCGCACACTCATGTTCAAAATTATCAAATAACTATTATATTTTCTTTATCTTTAGATATTGTTCACATTGGGTATTTAGTTTTAATGTGTGCAGGTACTTGGTCATAAAAAACCATCACAACCCCTTTAGTTATATGATCGACACTGGCATGTAATCATTCTCTTTGAATATCAATTGCATCTCCTAGTCACACCCTCTGACATTCAACTTTAGGGTCCCTACATTCGACTATATAGTATAGTCACCATCACTTCATTTTGGTACTATCACCTGATAGCACTCTTCCCCACATGAGTTGTCCCATTCATAGTCCCCCTTGGCACTTTGACACTCATGTTGATTTCACCCCCTAGTGATGGGAGTCCATATAGTCTTACACATGTCCAAGAATAAGCCACATACTCCTTCTCATCATTTCTCTAGCTTTCCCAATGGACACCCAGGTTATCTCATCTCGGTTCTATTTTGACTGCACCTCTGCAGTACCATAAACCCTCCATTTCATCCACAATCAATTTTCCCATCTACAAATTTTCCTCCATTCATTTGCCTCATACAGAAACCCACCCATGGGCCCTCCACCCTCCACTAGTTCTCCACATAACTTGCGCCCTCACAGGCCAAGCCATCTTGCACTGGGGCACCCATTTATGTATTTGTACACTCATCCCACATTATTCTTTATTTATTTGGTAATTGAAAAAATAATTTGTTTCCAGCATTTACTTATCTTTTTTTGTCACCCTTGACAACCTTCCCTTTTTGTAAATGCAACCCATGTCACCCTTGGTTGGGGCATCCACTCTCCTTTACTCATTATGACATCATCTATAAACCCTGAGTATCCCATAGTCCATGTACCCCTGATATTTGATTTTGTCCACTTTGTCACACCTCTGACACAATTTAACCCCATGTCTAGTCATCCCCTTGACACTAGATACAATTTTACAGTTTCCTCTGTTGATATTATGGTAACTTCGGGAGGTATCAACCTCTATTGTGACCTTTGACAAGATTAGAAAGTTCTAGAAGAAAGCAAAGAAATGAAAGTAACCCTAGATGAGATGTCGTCTAAAGAGAGATAATTAATATGAATTAATTAGTACCCAGAGAGAGAAGTCAACCCAGGAAAGTCTGTCAGGAATAATATAAATACAGGGCGCTAGTATCTCATTTGACACACTCTTAGAATCACAGAAGTCACTTGTGCACACTGCAGTTTGGCAGTCTTGTGTGCAAGTCCCGGGGAAGGTGTTGCACCACTTTTGGGTTGGACTCTCTAATCATCTTTGGTTACTTCTTGCTTGGTGCATTATCCTTTCTTGGATATTGGATTTCTACCAGGATTCTTCTCTCTATCAAGGTCAAGGTGCTCGGAGGGTGGCTTCGACCTATGGTTGGGTGACAATAGAGATATTGTCAATGGTAAAACGAGCACATTCATTCATATTCTAACAGGTTATGGGCCCACACCTCCTTCATTCAGTCTAACCACTGAAAGGAAACATAACCATTAGGATATTGAGTTCACTGAGGAACTGTCACTAGGGTTACTAGCAGGAGAAGCTTCCAAGATACTGTCGCTAGGGTTACTAGTAGGAGCAGTTGTAGAAACCCTAAATCTCATATCCAACACCTTGTGATGGAGCATCTCACTCAAGGAGAAGATATTCAAATGCACCCTATTTCAACACACCTTTTGGCTCTCTCAGAAGATAGAAACATCAGAGTTGAAGTTTTGGATCAAAGCATGAACAACTACCAATCAAACTAAGACATGATTGAGATGATCAATCTTCTACACTACTCAACACTCACTAGAACAATTGAAGATGACATGTGGATAATTGATAGTGGAGATTCTAGGCACATGATAGGAGATCAAGACAAACTCTCAAATCTAAATAATAATAAGACCTTGTACAAGGTAGAGCTTGGAGATAAAAGAACTTACCCAGTGAAAGGATTTGGACAAGTCTCCGTCAAGTTGAAAATAGGTAACAATGTTCACTTAAGTAATGTTTTATATGTACCTGGTTTAGAAAAGAATCTTTTATCTATATCTTTCCTAGAAGACAAAGGAAACATAATAGCTTTCATGGATGAAAAAGTTTTATCTTGGCATAAAGACTCCAACATAGAGAATGCTAGGGTTAATGGAAGTCTTGAAGGAAATCTGTATAGACTACTAGAACAAAATGAAGAAGCTCTCGTACATGATGAAGTCAATACAAATGAAATTTGGCATAGAAGGTACACTCATATTAATTATCAAGCATTACCTTTTCTCAAAAGGATGGTTGAAGGAATACTAGAATTGTAGTCTACACATGAAGGAATTTGCAAAGGATGTTCCCTTGGAAAGAATATCAAGAAACCATTTCCAAGCAACAACAATAGATCTAAGGAAATTCTAGATCTGATACACTCAGATGTTTGTGGATCGATGCCAGTCAAATATCTAGGAGGATCTCTTTACTACATAACCTTCATATATGACTATTCAAGAAAGACTTGGTTATATCTACTGAAGACAAAAGACGAAGTATTCAACAAGTTTCAAGAATTCAAAGTGGATATAGAGAACCTTACGAACAAGAAGATCAAGATATTAAGAACAGATAATGGAGGAGAATACACATCAAAGGAATTCATTGCATTTTACAAATAGGCAGGTATTAGGAGGGAGCTAATTGTTCCTCATAACCCTCAACAAAATGGTGTAGAAAAAATAAAGAACATATCTATCGAAGAAACCATTAAAGAACAACTAAATGATCAAGGTCTATCTATGTTCTTATGGGGAGAAGCAACCATGACAACAATATATGTACAGAACAGAAGTCCTCACCACATACTAAAGGACATGACTCCAGAAGAAGCCTTCTCAGGTAAGAAACCTAATGTGGAAAACCTAAGAATCTTTTGTTGGATCATGTTGTCATTGATGCCAATGGTTTGATTACTTGGGAGATTGTTGAATCATATGTCATTGATGTAAATGGTTTTGTTTGATTGATGTCATTGATTGATTTCAAGTAATTGATTGATATGATGCCCTTGATGAGAATGTTATATGTCCAANNNCCAATCGATGCAAAGATGAATCATTATTGTCTTATCATGGTTGATAAGGTTCACAAATAGATGAACTCCAAAGTGGTCCCCTTATGGTCAAAGCCCTCACAGGAAGATGCTTTATGGAATGAGTTATCCTAAAAGAATGGTTGGAGGACCCAATCTTGCATGTGGAATAATGAGATGAATATCAATGAAGTTGTTGGTGAAACTATCCTAGATGGATAGTGCTTGTCATGCCATTTCCGGTGGTATGTGGAATGTCACATAACTCCTCACGGTTTGAGAGTTATGGCCTTATGAAGTTGAAGGACCCCCATATGATGGCTTGAAGCCCCAAAAGGTCAAAGAAGTAAAAGTGTTTGAAAAGAAGAAATCATTATTTAGATGATAAAGTAAAGTGACAAAATCAAGATGGATTATTTAAATAATAAAGAAAAGTGACAAAATCAAGAAGGAATATCTAAATGATAAAGTATTGGAGTACTTTCTATTCATGGAAAGTGGTTAACCCTAAAATAAGGAAAAGGGGTTAAGAGACCTAGAAATGGGTTAAGTAACCCCTAAAATAAGGAAAAGGGGTTAAGAGACCTAGAAATGGGTTAAGTAACCTAAAAAATGGGTCAAGTGACCTAGAAGATGAAAGTATAAATAAGAATCTAGGATCTCTTATAAAATGTACATTTTTGGTGAGAATCCTTATGGATCAATGGAGAGCTTCTTGGTAATATCCTTTGGAGTATTGATGGAGAGATTCTTGTGAGAGAATCTTATTGGTATGGATCTCTTGAACATGATTGAAGATCTATTCCGAGGAAGAGAGCAAGAGGAGGATCTCATGGATGCATCAAAGTTTCGGCAATGTCGGAGATCTTGACGACAAAAGTCTCGGAGTCACAGAAAACCCTATTTTCTGATGTACATGCGGGCTGTCTATGTATAGGGTGTAGGTACACGTGGGTTGGCTGTGTATAAGGTGAGTGTACACGTTGGATGACTGTGTATAGGGAGCGTGTACTCAATAAAATCATGGAGATTTGTGTTTGAGCTGGTGCCAAGCTCTTGGTTGATGAAGCAGGTTCCAGATCTGCATTCTATGGCCTCAGATATATCACTCAGACACTGGTATGGTTACATTATTGTCTTGATAGATTCTATTGCTTGATATGTTTTGAATGCTTAGGGCATTCTTGGTATGGATTCTATGATGTGGCTCTATTTGGTTGATTTGATGGATGGAGTGAGCAGCACTCTTGTGATTTAGTAGTGACATGATTTCTATGGTATACTTTTGTTTATACATGATTGAGATAGCATTCATATTGACTTGTTGTGGAGCATGAGCAATCTATTGGAGAGCTTGGATGTATTGTGATTGGCTGTGGGTCAGTTTGGACAGTTGAAGATAGAAGAGAAAGTGATTGTAGGTTGCAGAGGATCTGATCATGTGAAGCAAAGAAAAACCCTAAGAGCTCAAGAGCATACTCTTGTTATATTATACACTGGCCGCATTCACACGCGGGTTGTAGTGAGCCAGAGTGCGTTCACATGCAGGTTGCACTACTGACAGGTCGCGTACCTATTGACATATTGACATCTGTTGAGGATTGTTGCCTCATCTCAGTTGGTGCTGAGGGTGTAAGCTGAGTCTTGCATATAGAGCTGGTGCTCTTGTAGAGTTGTACTCTATTCAGTTGTTGCTGATAAACCCAAGGATTGTAGTCCGTAATAAAAAGAAAATTGTACATACATCTTGTGTTCTTTGTGTCCATTGTGATGATGACTTGTTGATGATATATTGCTGATATATGTTGCTGATATGTGCCTACATCTAACTAGTTATAAATGACAACAATGGGTAATGAATAAATGTTGAATTCTAATTGATGAGTTTTTGTGCAAGAGGGAAGTTTTGGGAAAAAGAGCACCACACCCATTCACCCCCCCTCTACGTGTGGTAGGTGTGGCCAACAATTGGTATCAGAGCACGCCTTCACTACAAGCCTTAACAAGCTTGAAGGAGATCCATAGACACACAAATGGATGATGAAGTTCCAATCCTTGATGAGGAAAGCTATTCTACTTGGAGAATAGAGATGAGAGTGTATTTGAAGACAATGGGAGAAGCTATTTGGAAAGAAACCATAGGTGGATATGTTCCATTGAAGAACAAGTCAAAGTTGGTAGCTCAAAGGGAAGGAAAGAAGAATGATGCATTGGCTCTCAAGACAATTATTAGTGGAATCTCAAGCCCTATCAAAGAGAGCATGGGACAATGCACTGCCGCCAAGGAACTATGGCTAAAGCTAGAAGAGACATATCAAAGCAAGGAAGAGAAAGAAGAAATTGA